>CP139509.1:441716454-441765253 GCA_021014915.2 Artemisia tridentata subsp. tridentata | reverse complement strand
GGAATGCAATGACCCATTCCCGATAGGGGGAAATGGGGCATTACCCAAAAATTTGGGGGGGGAAAGGGAATGCATTGCTTTGCTTTCCCCTTTGATTCCCTCAAAAATTAAACCAAAGCGGCCCCTAAGATGTTCTTTCATAGCGGAAATAATGATGTTAGGGAAAACTAAGGAAATAAGAAAACACATACAACTAACCATATACCTTGGAGCGTTGTGAAACAATTCATAAGGGGGAGGGAATTGTGAGGAGATTTGGGCTAGCAATTCTTTTACTAATTTAAATATAACTATATTTATCGCCCCCGCTGTCGCGGGTACCCAATAGTATTATAAACAAGCTTTAGTTTCTTTCCCACGCATATGAATATAAGCAATTTTAAAAACGAAGTTTAGAGTTTTTTACACCTTATGCAAGTTAAAAAACAAAAAAACGCAAATTTTACAACAATTCCCGATACCTGAAACATATATGTATTTTACAATAAAATAAAGCTTTTTTTATAAGCTGCCCGTAAAAAAACCCCTTTTGAATCAGTTTTCTGGGTATTTTTTCGGGTTTCACTTGGCCCTCTTTGAGGAAAAAATCCTTTGCAAAAAATTTAAATTTATATCGGTTATGATATGCAAATCTTCTTTCCCTTTTTCAATGAGTGCAAATTTTTTCCCTTTAATGTATGTCGCGGTCTACCTTCGATTTGTAGGTTCAGAGGAAAAGATCCCTTAACCTTCCCTTTCCCCTTTTAACTTGCATCCCATTAGATAAAACAAAAGGATCAATTTGCGTTGGTTTGAGAAAATGACCCTTTCGTTTATTTCAGAGTTTAAGGGGGAAAGTTTTGGATGTGCAGTTCGGTTTTAGTAAAGTGACCGTTTGTTTTTACGGTCCAAGGGGAATGTTTGGCATTGTGTTCTAAAAATGATTATCTGATTATTGTTTCATTCAAGTAGCTATTAATTGATTTCTAGTGTTTAGTTATATTATAAATGATTCTCATGATCTGATTATAAAAGTAAAGTAAAGTAAAGTAACTCCCAATACCGTCTTCCATGGGTTATGGGTCCCAATACCGTCTTCCACAGTGTATGGGGGAGGTTTAGACGTAGACAGCCTTACCCTTACCTAAGGTAGAGAGGCTGCTTCCATTTCTACCAAAGGTAAAAAATGACCTCTGGCCTTGCAAGGGGTGAGGATCGAACCCTTGACCTCTGTCTCCAGAGGCAAGGGTGTTAACCACTTGATCCAACCTTGCTCTTTTATAGATAGTCAATAATCAGTAGCTGCAACTATACTGATTCTAATTGTCTACTTTTTCAAGGGAGAAATAAGCTTTTTCATATACGTAGCTTGGGAGCGTCTTATAACTTATTGCTCACATCCTTGGAGCAGAGTTGCCAAACACTCAAATAGTTGCGTATCTATTTATCATGTTTCGCTACAACAGTAGAAAATCCAAACACCAACACTAGTAATAACCACTTTCTAAGTAGCTGCATCCAAACTGATGGTGAAATAGGCATTTTCATATAAGCAATTTGGGCTTATTCTCGGATTATTTGCCTATTAACTTATTACTAAGCAGAATTTCCAAAAACTAACATTCTCCTTGCTTATTCAAACTGCTTATCAAATTCTAATAATTTTATCGCTCAGATCCTTGAATGAGCAGAGTTGCCAAACACTCAAATAGTTACTTATCTTTTTATTACGTTTCGCAGCAACAGTAGAAAACCCAAATACCAGCTAATAATCAGTTTCTAAGTAGCTGCATCTAAACTGATTCTCATTATTTGCGTACTTGATGATGAAATAAGCATTTTCATATAAGTAATTTGGTAGTTGGTTATTTATTTACCTCTTAACTTAATAACTAAGCAGAATTTAAAAAAAACTTAAATTATGCTTGCTTATCTAATTACCGCGTTTCGCTAAAACAAAAAACCAATCCAAACATTATCTCTTGCATTGTGTTTTGTTACAACTAACTCTCTAATTATACTTATGGGGAAATCGCTAAAAAGGTTAATTAATGTGGTGTATCATTCAAGTTGGGCATTAAAAAGTGATTACATTGTCCAAAATATTAACTTGGATACCTTGGGGAAAAAAAAGTTGAATACCTAGAGATTAATAACTTTTTGTGCGATTTTCCCAGTACTTATTTATTTAGCGGAACCATAAGCAGTTCTAATAAGCAAATCACTTGATAAGCTATACTAGTAAGTAAGTAATTCCTAAATCAAAAAATATAAAAGCAGTCATATAAGAAGATGTGATTTATGTAAACCCTAGCAATTAAATTAAAAAATGAACCTTTAAGAGAGTCATTAACGGCGGAATCAACGGCGAATTTGCCGAACCCGGTCAGGACACGAGTAATGGTTTCACGGTGATCGGGTTCGGGTATGGACTCGGTGACCGGTTTGCGTGAATCGGAATTGGTGAATCGAGATCGGAGGTTGTTCCAGAAACCCATTTAGAATTAGAGCGAGCGAGTGGCTTGGTTTGGTATTTTGGTGGGGGGTTTGTTTGTTGATATCTTCTGCGGTTAGTTAGTGGTTGAGACTTATTACAACTTTACAAGGACTAGATTGCAAAAATGAGAAAAGATGAATATAGATGTCCTATTTGTCATAAATTCAATAAACCAATCATTTCCATTCATTTTTTTATAGAAACAAAAAAAATAAACTTTCATTATTTTTTTAAAAATTAAATATCTCGCAAACCGTTAATCGTTACGCGAAAAAAATTATACCATCGCTATGAGAATTAAATTATTTTTCTATAGATATGTACTTCTATGTATTTTCGACTATTTCTTTTTTTTTTTCAAAATTTTCGCCTAAAAAAATCACATGTGATTCGGAAAAATCACATGTGATTTTTAAAATGAATCACATGTGATTCGGAAAAATCACATGTGATTTTTAAAATGAATCACATGTGATTTTTCTCGTCGGAAATTTTGAAAAAAAAATCGTCGAAAGTATATAGAAGTGCATATCTATAGAAAGATAATTTAATTCTCGTCGCGATGGTGTATTTTTCGTAGCTTGAAGATTTACCGTTTGCAAAATATGTTTGTTTTAAAAAAAAAGTGGAAAATAATTTTTTATTAATTTTGATAAAAAAAAATGGATGACTGAGATTGATTTATTGGATTTACGGAGAATATGAGATCTATATCGATCTTAACTCTCCCTGTTATTTGGCAAAACTGTAGGTTTCCTTCCTAACTTTTTGAAAGTGGAGGCGTCGTCTTTGTAGGGAACTTTGGGTTGCAATTTTCGTTTCTGAATTGCAGTTTTTGACAATGATATTTTTGTTATTTTACTTTTGACAGAAAACTGCAACCCAAAGTTCTCTACAAAAATAGTGCTTGCACTTACAAAAAATTAGGAACAAAACCTACAATTTAATCAAACCACATGAACGACTTTTGCAATTTACTCTTATTATAAAATGTTTGTTTTTCTCTGCTTGGCTTTTCCCTTAAAATGCTCGGTCATGTAAAAATGATGCAACTTTTTACTTTTTTGCTAGTATAAAATTTGTTAGAAATGGATGTTTGGTTGAGCTTTATTTGGACTATTCAGACATTTTATGAGTTAATAATAGTTTCTCCCTCGAGGTTTATAAACAACATGTAGAATTAGGTAAATGATGAGGATTATTTTGTTTTGATTATTTGGGTTACATGCCTAACTGAAGTATCTCATGACCATTTCCGTTTCTATGGTCACCTCATATACATACCTAGTGAGATTTGAACTCTTACCCTCTTGTAAAGAGGTCGAGTGACTTGCCATTAGGACATTTGTAGTGGTTAACATGTAGGATTAGGCAACCAACTAAAAAAAAGGTCACTCATAGTAGAAAAGAAGCGTGGTCATATCTTTGCAAATTCTTCATCCGAAACTTTTATGACATGAAGGTTAATCTCAAAGGTGTAGAATACAGTAAAACTACAACATATGTTTGTCATGCATAACAACATAAGCATCAAACAACACTCAATCATGCTCGAGCAGCTAAATACGCGAGAGTTAGAATGCAAACAGTCAAACCTCTATTCAAAAGTAAAGGCATCCCTGTTTAATTTCTCCCTTATTGATTGTTTCATACTTTGGTACACTGAAAACAAAATTTTCTTTCAAAAGCGCCTCTATATAAAAAGAAGAATAACATCAAATATGATAGCTTTACTGCTTCTCGAGTATATAATTACTGCTTTGGAAAAAATTTACACTTTGTGAGTGTATAAAATTTTTAAACGACCTAACACAAAAGAAGCTAGGATTATAATCCATTAGATTTACATACATCGTTCGAACTCAGAGTTATACGAGACGCTCATCAATTAACTTGTTACTCTTCAATAAACAAGTATCAATCTCGAAAGTTATGATAATTTTAGATTCCATCTTCACTTCAATCCAACTTTTGAATGGGACATAAAACGCAACCAAACAAGTCATGGAAGTGTTAGGGGAACACAATTACAGGAAAGCAAGAAGCTCTTGACCACTAATGATATGGACACAGTATTGCACACTCTTACCATATAACATTAATATAGAACCAAAAGTACTTGTTAGAAATATTATACAGCATCACACTCACTTCACAAACTAACCTCCCACAATGTTTTATTTTCATTAAACAGAGGAAACCCAAACAAAAGATCGCTACAGAAATGTTCTAGAAAACATGTTTTTAATGAGCTACATCATACTTTCACCAGCTATCCTTGCCATACGCATCGCTTTCAGTCCCCATGTACAATTCCGCAAGAATTAAGTTTATACAAGAGCTGAAATAAAATGACTCAAGATGAAAAAACAATGTTTAACATAACAGAGCCTGTTGAATACAATTTATGAAGGGAAAAAAAACATTAAAACATGAATGTACATTTTAGGTGACTGACCACTACTCGTTTATCAGCAAATCGGTTCAGATCGAAAGCCCTGCGAAAAGCAACTGTAGCTCCTCATCTTGTGATATAGACCTCTGAATTTAAAGGAAAATACAGTATCAGTTCCACGTATCATAGTACCAAAAAAAACCTTGCAGCAGTTGAAATTTATTAAACTTTTGACAAAATGATATTCCAAACTCGGCAGGAGAGACTGGCTCTAGTAAGTTATATTGTCCATATATTAAGTTAATTGAGTATGGGGGCCAAAATCATACCATAATTTCTTATGCGACCATAATCTGAAAAAGCATACAGATGGCAAAGTATGCAGGTCAAGTAGGTTGGGTGACCAACCAGAATAATACGGAGTAAATTTTTTGTCCCTTTGTTTCAATATTATAGAAACTAATGATCAAATATGATTACAAATAATTATCTTCTTTGTTTAAGATTTAGCTTAGCATTTGATACATTTCATGTCACTTTGGCTTAGTTTGATAGGCTGACAATCAAACACAATGTCAAGCTGGGATTTTAAAAAACAAGTATCTGGGAGTTTCCATGGATGACATGTGGACATCCAACTTCTTTCCTGTTTAAAACTGTCAACAGAGATATCCATCAATGTGTTCAAAAAGATTCAAACTCACAAACAAATGGTTAAAGAGATCCATGGATGCAATTAGGCCACAGCTCAGTTAGTTGAACTACTACATCCTTTCAAAAAAATAAATAAAAAATAAATAAAAAAAATAAAAAATTGAGCTACTACATAATACCATCAGGAGTGATCGACCTTTCAAACTACCATCCCTTGACTTTGCATCATAGAAAATTCTTAATTTTGTCAAAACGAAAAAAGTAAAATTTTGAATTAAAAAAAAAAGTCCATGAATGTTCATATTTTCTCCAAAATCACCATTTAACTAGCTGTTGTGTTTTTTCGGCATATTCTCATGAATAATACTCTAGTGTGTATTTAGACAGACAGGCACAATGGTCAAAGAGTCGACAATCCTATCGGAATTTGCACTTAATATTCTTATAAACATACTGTCTTTTTAGCATGTTTACAATAGTGAAAGATAGTTTGCATTGACAACCCAAGCCCATAAGTCTCCTAAGAGATAGCACGAAAAGAAAACTAGTGCCTTGAATGAACCAATGGTCCAACATCTTGAAATTTATGTTCACCTTATTAGTTCCAATCTGCCTCGAGGCAACATTATAACTGATTAACTTCAAATGTCAGGCCTATTACCTTATGTGAACGCTGAACGCTCTAATCTATGAATTCTAATCAAATATCAGAACCGGTATTTGTGATCCATCCTTTCTCATGGCTATAACGTGTATCTCCCTAAGCTTATTGGAATAATTATGATCATGAATCTAAAACCGCTGCAACAAGATTATGGGCGAAAGCAATTACAGCATGCTTACATGTCATAGCACATTGCGGGAAAAGAAGATACAAAATTTGCAAAGGTAAACATCCTAATGTCATAATTTTCATGTACTTGATGTTAAACGAGATGAAGCCATACTCAGGGATACTCAGTAAATAAATAGTTGTTGTTTATTGACTTAACCCATACCTGAACAGATAATAACTGCAGAATTTTGTTGAGAACCCGCATCCTATGAGTTGCGTAAGTGCTATGCGCAGGAAGCAAGTTCACTTTCTTAATCTCTTCATGAACTGCAGCCTTCTTCTCCTCGTTTCCTAATTGTTTTCCACCATTATTCACCGCCTGAGTCATATGAACATCACTTTGCGTAGTATGAACATCATTGAACGAACCATTGCCTTCCAGAAGATTAAACTGTTCCATTGCTAAATCAACTACTAAGCTGCATACATAAAACAATAGTATCATTAAATTTGATGTTACGGGGCATTTGGGATTGCTTATTTCAAAGAGTTTATCTATTTAAAGAATAAGCAGATACCAACTTGCTTATTTTAAACCGCTCAGAGATGGCCTGCCGGTAAAAGGCTAGTGACTATCATCACTAAAATGTGAGAGATCTCATGTTAATTTTTTTTTTTTTTTATTTTTATGTTAATTTTTTTTTTTTTTTAATGTGAGAGACCAACCAACCTAGTGAAAAAAGGCGGTTTGAGTCTGTGACGGGAATCAGCCAAAATGTCGAAACTATGGGGGTGTTTGTTTAAGCATATATGTGGGCTTACGAGCTTATTTCATAAGCCTAAATTTTAAGGCTCATTTTGAGACTTACGGGCTTATATAAGTTTATCATATCATAATAAACTTATATAAGTGCACAACTTCCAAAATAAGCAGGGAAATTGGGGCTTATAAAATATACGCCAAAAAACAAATAAGCTCATAAGCCACCTATAAGCTTAAACAAACACCCAATAATATGGTTACCCGAAAAACTTGCTTATTTTTTAAGCACGACAAGAGGGAATATAGGATTATTTGTCTACTTAAGAAAAAACACATCTAGCAGATAAGCAAGTTAAATAAGAAACATCCAAAACACTCCCTTAAACATCTTTATACTATGTCTTTTACACTTTTCAAATGATTGATTTATGGAATTGGAAAGTTTTACAAGTTTCCTGTTAAAATGAATTACATTAAACCATGATTGTGGTCCTTGAGAACAATTAAAAGGAAGTTTTAAAATTAGGGTTTGAAGTGTAAATCAAAGGGTATGTGCAACTTACGGCTGTTTGTTTCCTGTTTTGGAATAAGAACTCGGGTTCAAAAGTGGAGTCTCGGTTTGGCTATAGAGAACTCTGGTTTTGCTGTATTCTGATAGGAATTTTACCGGCTTGTACTGTTACTCCCAAATTAAGAGTTGTAACGTTTGGTTTCCGGTATTACACTGTACGCATAGTTTCAAACCAAAAAACTTTTGTTTGGTTCAAAAAAAAGTGGGCCCAGATTTTGGTTGATTACTAAATATTCATTCCCTTCATCATTGCTATCTTTCACATGACTTTTGCTGCAAATATGTGCAAATATGACAGGGCACGCTCTCTCCACCACTCAATTAGTTTACATTCTTTAATTTTATTATTATTTAATTATATATATGAATATAAAACTAAAATAAATTTAATAAATTAAATATAATTATATTATATAATATATTTTATCTCTCTTACTTTTTTCTCAAACCTTTCCCTCAATCTTTCAAACCATTCCCAAATCCTAATACCATTTGTGAACCAAACGCACCCTTACTAAGAGTTGTAAGAGGCTAGAGAAGTCTAGAACATTCTTAGAGCATGAGCAATGACATGACTTGATAATTTAATGCCGTAAGGGGGAGGGAGTGCACTTCACCAATTTTTCACATCATCAATACCCAATAAAAATCTTTCAACTCACATTTTATCAATTCACCCCAATTTTCATCAATTTGATGGCACTGATTTCACCTAATCACCTAATTGCCACATCACCTTTTCTTTTCCATTTATTTTTAATACATAAAATCCCACAAAAACTATATAAAATTAAAAACATAACAATTTATAAATAAAAATATTACATAATACTTAAAAATAAACAAACCATTACATAATACTTAAAAAAAAAAAAAAAAAAAAAAAAAAAAAAAAAAAAAAGAACTAATCGTCATCGAGATATGGCAAGTCTTGAGCGGCCACGATCTCCGTGAGATCATACCGAAGACGATGATGGACGTCTTCGTCTAGTAACTCGGCTAGGACATTATTATCAAACACTGGCTGTAGTTGAAAGGTAGAAAGAAAGGTAGAAAATGTGTGTGAATATATAGTTGAAAGGTAGAAAAAAAAAATTAAAATAACTGGCCAACGACCATTTTTTTAAAAATTTGACCGTTTGTGGGCCACATCTCTTCGTCTGTCTCTACTCGGCATCCACTACCGCCCCACCTTCACCGCCCCCTTCACCGATCCACTTGCGGCGGTGTTACCGCCTCACCGACCCACTCCCTCCCCCCTAAAGAGTGAAAGCTTTTATTAAATACTTGAGATTTATAAAGTCTTTGTAAGAGGCTAGAAGTCTAGAACATTCTTAGGGGGGAGGGAGTGGTTTTACCTATCCCTCCCCTTCACCAATTTTTCACATCATCAATAACCAATAAAAACCTTATAACTCGCACTTCACCAATTCACTCCAATTTTCACCAATTTGGTGGCATTGGTTTCACCTAATCACCTAATTGTCACATCACCTTTTCTTTTCCATTTATTTTTAATACATAAAATCCCACAAAAACTATATACAATTAAAAACATAACATTTTATTAAAAAAAAAAAAAAAAAAAAAAAAAAAAAAAAAAAAAAAAAAAAACATTACATAATACTTAAAAATAAAACAAACCATTACATAATATTTAAAAAAACCAAAACAAAACACTACATAATACTTAAAAAAAAAAAAAAAAAAAAAAAAAAAAAAAAAAAAAAAAAAAAAAACTAATCGTCATCGAGATATGGCTAGTCTTGAGCGGCCACGAACTCCGTGAGATCATACCGAAGACGATGATGGACGTCTTCGTCTAGTAACTCGGCTAGGACACTATTATCAAACACTGCCTATACCGGCTCATCCATTATATGAACCGGTGAGATTGCTCTCCCGTCGCCTTTTATGACCATATTATGCAAAATAATGCATGCGTGAATAAATTTCCCTATTTTTTCTTTGGTCATAGGCCGGAGAGGTCGCTTGACAATTTTCCATTTTCCTTTGAGAACACCAAAGGCTCGCTCGACATCCTTTCTTGCCCCCTCTTGTAACTTCTTGAACTTCTTTTCCTTTGGGTCGGTCGGATACGGGTAAGCTTTAACTAACGTTGACCACTTAGGATAAATTACATCCGTAAGATAGTATCCACGTTTGTGAAAGCGTTCACCAATATAAAATGAGCTATTCGCCGCCGTTCCATTTCGCTCGGTAAGATACAAATCAGACTGATTCAACACGTTGATGTCGTTGTTCAACCCCGGTGGACCGAAAAAAGCATGCCAAATCCACAAATCTTGTGAAGCGGTGACCTCAAGCATAATAGTCGGAACACCATGGTCACCTCTCGTGTATTGCCCTTTCAAATGTCTTGGACAATTTAACCATTCAACGTGCGTACAATCGATGCTACCAAGCATCCCGGGTATGTGATGTCGAGCCTCATGAGCCTCGAAAATGCATGCTATGTCGTGTGCCGTCGGCCTACGTAGATACTCTTGACCGTACAACTGAATGATGGCGTTACAAAAGTGATCAAGAGTTTCACGTGACGTTCTTGCCGCCATACACAAATACTCGTCATACTCGTCAGGGGGATTGCCGGTTGCGAGTTGCCTAACGGCCGAAACACATTTTTGTATGGCCGTGAAACTTTTTTTCCCCCGCGCATCATAACCTTCTTGAAAATACGGGTATCTCTCTTCAATGTCGGATACTATTTTTAAGAACATGATTTTATTCATTCGAATTTTTTTTCGAAAATAAGCCTCGTCATACTTTGGTTCCTCAACTAACCAATCATTAAGAAGAGTTTCAAGACCAACGTGCCGACGACGATTTACATATCTACGGGGCCGAAAACTAGAGCTCGCCGTGTCTTGAAGATTTTCAACGGCGGATACCATAAATTGAAGCGAGGTACCATGAGTTTCGTCGGACGAAGTCGGGTAAACGTATTCGGATTCGGATTCGGAGCAATCGGAAGACATTTTTTGTTAAAAGGGTGAGACTTTTTGTGATTTTTAGTAAAAAAAATGGTGTTATTTGAAGATATGTATGTAGTTGAAAGGTAGGAAGAAAGGTAGAAAATGTGTGTGAATATATAGGTAAATTAAATAGTTAAAAAAAATGGAATTTTTTTTTTTTTTTTTTTTTTAAAAAAAAACTGGCCAACGGCCATATTTTAAAAAATGTTACCGTTTGTCTCTCTCTCTCTCCTCGGCATCCACTACCGCCCCACCTCTTTCCCGATTTTCACCGACCGACTCGCGGCGGTGTTACCGCCTCACCGCCCCCTTCACCGAACCCCACCCCAACCCACTCCTTCCCCCTTAGAGCATGAGCAATGACATGACTTGATGAATTTAATGCATTTAATGATTTGAGCCATAAAGAGTGAAAGCTTTTATCAAATACTTGAGATTTATAAAGTCTTTGTAAAAAGCTATTAAAAAAGCTTTTGATATAATGTATAAAAACCTCTCCAAAAGCTTTTTACAATAGTAAAAAGATTTTTGTTGGTTTTGTCATTGCGGATGCTCTTACATTTATTTCTATTTCTACTTTCTAACAATTTCAAGCTATTTTTTCACATTAATATCATGCCAGTATATATATATATATATATGGGATACAATGAGAAGGGGCTTAAAATGAGAAGGGTAGGAAGGATTATGGGAGTGACATGTGTCATCCCATGCACATCACGGTTACTGCATCGTGATGTAGTAAAAATTTTGGCGGGAAAAAAAAAATTTTCCCGCCAAAAATAAATTTTTTTTCCCGCCAAAATTTTTACTGCATCACGATGCAGTATAAATTTTTACTGCATCACGATGCAGTATATTTTTTTACTTCATTACGGTTACTGCATCACGATTAAGTATAATTTTTTACTGCATCACGGTTACTGCATCACGATGCAGTAAAAATTTTGGCGGGAAAAAAAAAATTTTTGCCCAAAAAAAAATTTTTTTTTTGGCGGGAAAAAAAAAATTTTCCCGCCAAAATTTTTACTGCATCACGATGCAGTAAAAATTTTGGCGGAATGATGATGTGGCAAAGTGACACATGTCACTCCCACAATCCTTCCCACCCTTCTCATTTTAAGACCCCTTCTCATAATATCCCATCTCTATATATATATATATATATATATATATATATATATATATATATATATATATATATATATATATATATATATATATATATATATATTTTCATCTTTCTTTACTTTTCACCTTCTCACATCTTTCATTAAAATATCCACTTTATACAAACATACCTCAGAAAATACCTCACACGCACTCACAAATCAAATAATTAACAATAAAACACAACATGGGCCCACAAACACTATGTAACCGAGTGGTGAGCTCGATCACCTTTCGTCTTTCTTTTGTACTATGTCACACGTGACTTTTCTTCCCCATAATGGTCCCTCACAAGTAAGGAATTGCAACCGTTACCTTTAGTCTTATGGGGCATCAATTATGGGCAATCAAGTCCTGTTCATGTTGACGTCTTCACGTTAGCAAGTTGGTATGTCAACTCAAACACTAACCCATACATGCATAACAAGTTTAACCTATTTATTACATATGTAACATATTTAACTAAACATGTTAGTGGTTTGGTAGGCTAAAAGTTAATCAATTTCAGTCTCAAATTATATACCAATTAAAATAATTGGCAAATATATGTAATACAACCACATATAAAATTCAATAAAAGTTAATATCAAAACATAAATCAAGCTAATTCTTCACAACTTAATTACACATTTAAATTTCTATCTGATTTTCACTTTTCATTATATATGTTTGTACTTCTAAAGGCTTAAGTAGCTAAAGCAGTTTGACGGTTTAACTTGTTTAATACCTACTCAACTCGTACCGCATCCGTTATTCCTAACCCCAACCTATTTATTTTCATATTGATTTTGGGTCGTGTTTCATGTTTTGTCTTATCAATGTAAGCAATATCACTTCAAATTTAGCTATGAGTAAACTGCAAAATATATCTTTGCGGTTTTCAAGTGTTTACATTCTCTCGATAAAAAAACGTTAGGCTATTACCATCCCTCCGTTAATAGAAATCCAACGATTTACATCCTTAAGAACTAACGATACAAATTCTTTTTCACCAACATAGGTCTCACATGACGGTTTTTTCCGTCATTTTGTTTGTATATTTTATCCAAACTTACAATAATTTACACATTAAACAAAAACCCAAATTAACCCCAGATGGGCAAAATCAATTAAATTGCTAACTTAAACTTAAAAATTCCTATACGTAATCGACCCAACACATTTATGTCACCTGTAACTATCACTTGCAACTACCATTAGGAGAAACAATATAACGGAAAAACCCTTACGTGAGACTCACGTTAGCAAATAACGAAAAAAAATAATTGTATCATTAGTCTATAAATGTAAATTGTCTGACTTTTTCTAAAAAAGAGATTACGATAGTCTAATGTTTCTTACAAAAATGTAAACTGAGAAGTATGCAAACCAAACCTATTTTGTAGTTCTTTTTTTTAGCAAACAAAACCCATTGTGTAGTTATTTTTTTTAGCAAACAAAACCCATTTTGTAGTTTACTCTTTGGTTATTGATAAAAAAAATAAGTGTTTTGCTAACAACAACCCTATGGGTTGTGTCACCCCCTTAAGACTCACAATTTGTGTAAAATTACATTTAATGAACTCGTTATTTACAAACTTATATCTTTTTGATGATTATAATTTGTGACAAATGTTAATTTTCACATTTTGAATTAATAATAAATGGTTATTTGTTATCTCTAAGCTGAGCATTCGTATGCGCGATTGCATGTTTCTGAGTATTATTGAGCATTTTTGGGAGCTGTCCCGCATACTGTAGCATACAGTCACTGCAGAAAAGTTTATTTTTGTCAGTAAGCGTAAATTATTCCATTTCTGATAGTTACTGACAAGTTTCGTAATTTACTGAGAGCTTTCTCGTAATTACTGAAAAGCAACCCCACACGCGTACCGACAGCACATTATATATGGTAGCAGTCAAATAAATGCATTTTTGAGCAAATAATAATATTTTATTATTTTTCTGACGGAAATGTCAATAAAAACTTTATTTTGCGTATACGTGTCCAAAAAGTCAAACCGGGACTTTACGGTAACTTTTAAGCTTAAACCGACACACGATACACCAACGAGGATAAAAAAAACCCACTAATTCCCCCTCCCCTTTTTGTCGTGTACAACCAACATATGAGGACAAGACATATTATATGATAAGATATTAATTAGTGGGATTATGCATGTATATTTTTGTATTTATACTCTAAGTGTATCACACACCACTTCACACACACATTCTTATCCCATAAACTTACCTAGATCATTTTCACCCTCCCCCTTGTTCATAACTCACGGCCACAAAATAAGAACCAAGATCCACAAAAATTTGTTGAAGTTATAAGTAATCGGGGTGTACTTTCAAGTGTTTCGGGTTATTTAGAACGTGTCTTGGGTAAATTTGGTGCAATTTGGTGTGTTCTTGAGCCTTCTACCTCTCGACATCTTTATAGCATTGTAAGGATTTTTAAAAACTTGTTCAAATTTTGTTCATATCATGTTGTTTTGATGTTTAAAAGTGTTAATAAGTGTCAAATGTGTATGATTTGCTAAAATGAAAAAGTTAGGGTTTGATGTATAGTTTTTGTGTGCTCGACTTTTTTTTTTTATGTTGTCATACAAATTATGATATTTCTTGCTTGTGTGGTAAATCTTGTTGCTTGTGGTACTAAGTTGGTGATACAAAAGTGATTAGTGTTAATTACGCGTATTTAAGACGAAATATACACTTTTATGTGTATGTATATGGATCGGCCACTTTTTAAACAAATAATTATTGGGGTTTTGAAAAACATAAAATTTTGGCTCTAGTGGTGAAATGGTGAAGATTATGCTTATTAGCTTATTTTAATTAGCTTATTGATTTTTCACTACATGAATTGGACTAAAATTTATTTTGGCATAAATGGGCCGAGCCCATCATAATCTCGGCCTACATGGGCTGTTTTGAACCCAAGTGCTTATTGGAAGTGCTTATTGGCTTATTTGATATTTAACGTAAAATATAACATAATTAAAAATGATTAAATAGTTATCGGACTAAAAATGTGTTATTGGACTCAATGTGGCCTACTCGGCCCAATGTGGCCTACTCGGCCCAATAAATGAAATCTCGGGAGACAAAAATGAAATTTGAAACATTTTTAGACTCACTATAATTATTTTTGTAAAATAGAACGATTTATATCGATAAAAACAATTTTGGGCTCGTTTTGGCATTTTAAACCCAATAAGTAAATTAAAAGGGATTTCGGCCCACAATAATGAATATTGTCTTTTTATTGACTTTTGAAGGAATTTTGACTAAACGTTGACTTTTGTATCGAAAACTATAACTATGAAGTAATTGTAACGATAAGTATAGTTATACCGATAAATATATACTTTGGACTATTTTTGCAATTATAGTGACAAAAAGGGATTATTTGAGGAAATTTGCAACACTTGAGAAAAATGGGAAAGCTTGAATAAACGAATGGGTCATGCCCGATTTTTCTAAAATTTCGACACTTAAATTATTTTCGGACAAAAACTGACTAAAAGACGAAACGGGTGATTATTAGGTCTTATAAGGCTTATAAATATAATTTTTGGCACTTATGCACTCGCACTTATTAACTTCTCGAAAACTAAATACTTATAACCTTCGTTATAAACATTATTATATTATAAATGATTATAATAATTTATAATATAATAGTACCCCACTAGCACCATTATCATATTAATTATTCAATGATTAATTAATTAATTATAAGTCTTAATTGATTAGATATTTAATTATTAAATATATTTGCCTTATATATAATAGGAATACCTGATGACTGGATAATGCCACTTGGCAAAAAAGAATGCCACTTGGCATTAATCACACACTCTTTACACACACAAGGATCCGGATTTCTCTAATCTCATTCAATATTACCGATATTTACTCAATCACATTTAAACCTTTACTAAAATCTCTCACAAAATCATCTTATTTTTGATAATTATTCAAATCATAACACCAAATTCTTATCAACTGATACTGCTTTCCCTTAATTTTTGCCAAAGAATTTGTGATAAAACTCCAATTGATTTGATTTCCCTAATTCAAATCGATGTATAATCTGATCTTCATCTTTATATACGGGAGGATTTGCAGTCTTCAAACCATCAACCCATCAACATTTCTGAGTAACAAAAATATTTCACAATGTCTGATTCACAGCTTCAATACTCTGGTTAGTTTCACTCATAATCAATTTTTTTTAACCTTTGATTCGTATATTTATAATCATCAATGTGGTTATGAACCGTTTAATGATTTGTGTTTACTCGATTAAGATTAATTTTCGTCATTCATAAAATATTACCAATTCATGATTTGTGTTTATATATTAGAAACTGAAATTATTAAAGTTCATGGTTAATATGTTTGTGAATTTGATGATGTATGTTAATCGTTTTATAAAATGATTAAATTTGTGTTTGATGATGGTTTTTTATCTCAAGAAAAAAGAAGCTAAAACAGCATTGGGCACTCATAATCATTTTTTTTTTACCTTTGATTCGTATATTTGTAATCATCAATTTTGTTATGAACCGTTTCATGATTTGTTTTTACTCCATTAAGATTAATTTTCGTCACATATTAGGGTGTTTTTACTTTAATTGTTGTATTCTTAAATACATATGTTTATATATTACAAACTGAAATTATTAAAGTTCATGGTTAATATGTTTGTGACTTTGATGATGTATGTTAATTGTTTTATAAAATGCTTAAATTTGTGTATGATGGTGGTTTTTTATCTCAAGAAAAAATAAGGTAAAACAACATTGGTAACTTGCAAATGCCCATTTCTGAGATGTGATTGTTCATACACAGCTTTCAAAACTAATATGTATTTGCAAGTTTCAAAATGAAATTATGTTGTTGTTCAACATTTCAAAGCTTTCAAAATGAAATTATGTTTTTGTTCAACAATACATAATTATGTTGTTTTCATTTGAACAACACAGCTTTGAATGCCCATTTGTGTATGATGTTGAATTTGAAAATGAAATTAATTGTTCTTAGTTTTCAAAGCTGTGTATGTTTATCATTCTTATTGTCAATCTATTATGTATTGGATATCATAATATATATTGAAACATTGCCCTGTTTTGAAATTTATTGCATTCATCAAGTGGTTTATATAATTTATAATTATGACATTCAACAGTGTTATTAAGAATAGTAATTAGATAAATAATATTATTGTAAATGTTTATATACATCATTGATTCATTACTCTAAAATGTTATTCCTTTTGTATGTAGATGATGCAGCCTTTCTTAAGGCCACCTCAACAAATTCCAAAGGAAAAGGCGTTTTATCTGGGCCTGATGATGCAGCCTTCTTGAATACCACTACAACCGGTGGAAAAGGAAAAGCCTCTGTTTATGGGACCGATGAACAATTCACTGCCCTGTCAAAGGTTGACCCTATGTTAGATGAAATCAAAGTCAAGGCCAGGTGCATCTCTTTATGGCATACCCATCCTGCTGGTAAACCGAATGATCCTTACAGTTTGGATATGGTTATTCAAGATGAGCATGTATGTTTTCAACTTTCTTATTTTCTTATACAAAACATATACACATTGTTGCATATTTAACTTCTTATTTTAAATGCAGACCAACCGGATCCAATGCACAATAAGGCATGATGACATGTACCGTTTTGAACCATTGCTTCAAGAAGGACAGTGTTATGTCATTTCTGATTTCAGTGTTGGTGAAAACAATGGTAAACTACCGTTGCTTCCGCACAAATACAAGATTACCTTTTTCAGGTCTACCGTTGTTACCAGGATTGACCCGTTTGATGATGATGTCTTCGGGTTTAAGCTTGAACCATTCAACGAGATTTTAACAAAAAAATATCATGAAATGGATTCTGTTGGTAAGTTTATCCCATTAACACACATATTAGGGGGTTGATGAGTGTGCAAATACTCATCATTTTTGTCGTATCTGAACTGCCAAAACATCCAAAAACACTCAGAAATGCATCAAAATACTGAAAATATCCCAGGGATTGTGTTTTGTATGTTTCAAATGCAAAATGTTTGAAAACAGTTGAAAAACGAACAAAGTTTACAAAATTGGCAGTTTCAGTCCCTCAACTTTCAAAACTTGTCAAATTTAGTCCCTAAGCATTTGTTTTGTAAGAAAAGTTACCAAAGGTCCTTTTTAAATCATAAGTTGTCATATTTAGTCCTTTGGTGAAAAGTTTCAATAATTTACAAGTTTGGTCCCTGCACTTTTAAAAATGACATAAAAGGTCCCTGGAGGTTTAAAAAGTGGAAAATTACATTTATGGTCCTTGGGTTATTCACATATGGCAATTTTGGTCCTTGTGATAATTTTGGAAACTTACCATTTCAGCCCCTTCACAAATCAGAAATTACAATATTGGTCCTTGTGGTATTTTAATACAAATCCAACCGGACCCTTAAATAAAAAACAACCCAACCCACTTATTAAAATAAACCCAGCCCACTAGCCCAAACAATTACCCGACCCAACCCTTTTTATTTAAACCAAAACGTTTGACCCTGGTCAAACGCTTCTTCTACCTTCAAACCGCCAAAACACTAAAACCATACCACCCAAGCCCATAGTTTCTCTGCTCTATCACCTCAACCCACCACCTTACCTAACATGCCAAATGCATTTAAAGCTTCTTCTCCACCTCCACAATCACCCAAAATGCATTAAATGCTTAAAACCTGCTCGAATCCACTAACATCAGTTTTGGCGCCAAAATCCAAAAGAATGGTTGAGATCAAATAGAAGCAATCCAAGGGTGTAGAAGTGATCAAAGATGTCGACAAGGGATTTCCCAGTTGTTTTTAGTATTTATAGGACAATGTAATAGATAAAAAAGTAGTAGCAAATTTTAGTATAATCGTATTTCATTATCAATAGTTGTAATCTTGTAATTTTCATTTCTTAGTTGTAATTCAAGTTATAATCAATCAAAGCAATCTTGTTTTAATAACTTTTGTTCTAAATTTCAAGTAGTGCTCAGTTTCAACTTATTTGTAATTTGAATTAAGCTTAATTATTAATAAGTCACCAAACAAATACTCCAATCCCTTTACGATAAGCTTATACAAGCTTTATATAGCTTTCTGTAAGCTTATATAGTGTAATCTAGTTCTAAATTTCAAGCAATCAAGAAAGTCAACATAAGTCAACACAAGCTCTCATTAAGCTCTTCTGAAGTTAAAAGCTGTTCTGGAAGGCTTTTTGTGGTTTTCTAGCTTGTGTTAACAAGCTAGATTTGTTCTGTTCTAGTCCTGCTATCCCAATATCCCCACCTCAGTTGTAAGCTTTTTGAATTTCTAGCTTAAAATTCCAATTGACTGTGCAACTGCTTATTTTTAGCTTATTTCTATTATTTCTAACTCACTACTAATTTCTAAGTATATTTCATTAGTATAATCAGTTAGACATAGCCTTTTTCTTTATTTCTCTTTAAATCACTTAAAAAGTCCAAAAATAGTCTTTTATAGCTTAGCTTATTGTACTGCTTAATTTTGCTTTAAAAGTTGCTAAGTAGTACTTAATTAAGTTAGTAAAACCTTAGATATCAGAAACTATAAGTTAAAAAAGTCTTGTGCTAGTTCAAAATCCACCACAGAACACCTAGAAGGAGTGTTTGGTTTTGTGCAGTCAACTGGTCAAACCCAGTGTTACTGTACATTTACCTGTTTCCCAACTTCACACCTGCTTAACATAGTCCAAATAAGGTGTTTTCAAGTTCAAAATAGCAATATAACTAGAAACCATAGTTTTTTTATAGCCTGTGTTGATTTCAGGCATCAAAAAGATCAAATAAGCTAGAATAAGCCATGACCTCATTTTGGCCTTTTTCTTTGCTTCTCTGAGTCACTTTGAGTCCATTTAGTTAGAAGACAAAAGTTGGATTAGGTGCCTTTGGCTTGTGCAACTCTGCACAAACTCTGCACACAACAACTCAGTATATACTGAGTTGCTGTTGCTGCTGATCTTCACTCATTTGTGGCTTATATAGATAAGCTCAGTCTCAGCTTTTTGTGTTTTTAAATAGCCAATAGTACTAGCTCACTTTTGCCCCCTTAATATTCAACTTGTCTGCTTAATTCAACTGCTTAATCTGCCTTGCAATTTGGTCATTTCCCTGAGTTTCTGGGTGAGATTTGCAACTGATTAAGTGATCATTTGATTAATCTGTGGAATAAGCTCTTATAATTAAGTTGTTTTGTGCTTCTAGTAGGGTATTAAACCTGTCCTGAGCATTTGGTAGGCTTTTGTGCTTATTAGCTTATTTTTAGCTTATTGACTCAACTGCTTATCTGTCCAACTGCTTATTTAGGTTCAGTAGACTTTTTATTTTAATTTTCCTAGCTTTAAAATATTAATTTAGACTTATCCTGAATTTTTCAGATTTTTCCTAAGTCATTTGATATTTTTAATCTTTTTAATTAGTTTCTAATAGTAATTAAATCATAATAAATAGAAAAATAATCAGAAAAATATAATTTTAATTTTCATAATTTTCTTTTATTAATTAGAATCCAGGAAAAATATAATCACATTTTTAGACCTTAAGAAAAACAAAATAGAAAATAAGTGATAGCTTCTATTTAATAGAATTTATCTTTTTAAATTTTTAATTAAGTAATTTTCATTTTTATAATTTTCTTAGCTTCTTTTCACTTAATAATATTTATAGAAAAAGTTTTAGATTTTTCTTTGTTTATTTAGTATTTATTATAATTTAAATTAGTTTTAAATAATTATTAAATAATAAATTAAATAATAAATAATTTTAAAATAAGTTTTAAGTAATTTTACATTTTTAGGTTTTAATTTCATATATTTCAGTTTTTGTCCCATTTTAGATTTCCCGTTACGCATTTTCAGTTTAGTTTAATTCGCGTTTAATTTCCTTTTGTATATTTATTTCTCATTTGTTATTTAGAATTATTAAAAAAGCAAAAATCCAAAATATCTAATCACATCAGTCACTCTAATCCTAGCTTTCCACAGTTTGCCCATTCACACCTCGTTGGGAAACGATTCGGGTAATTACTTACCTGTCTTCACACTACACACGAACGTGAGTTTTTGCAAGTATCCTTTTTCACAAAGGGGTAATTTGTAATTATTCACGCGTATCCGCTGTCTGCATTTATTTATAGGTGTATTCAGCACGGATCAGGGGTTTTGACTTTTATTGTTGTATTCTTAAGCTTACATAAAACAAATTGATGCAGATGTTGTTGGAGCCGTCGTGGCCATAGGCGATATTGTTCCAGTTACAAACACACTTGTCAAAAAAGTAAGAAGGACCGTGGTTATTGAAGACACTAAGTAAGTCACTTTATATTCATCATAGCTTATCAAACACTCTAATATGTATTATTTAATAACAGCCATGTTTACATCTAAATAACAAGTCACTCTTCTTCACATATCAGAGGGGCTAGAGTCAAATGCACCTTTTGGGATAACTGGGCACACATGTTCACCCAGTATGCTACGACTGACGAATCCGTTGGTCCAGTAACGTTTGTCCTGCAGTTGGCGAAAGTGAAATATTTCAACAGTAAGAATGTTTAGACTTTTAAACCCATTACTAAACTAACATTTTATACAACATTCAAGTATACATATATCTCACTCTTTATTTACACGACATTTTTTTATTTACAGATGATCTGGCGGTACACAACTCTTTGTTTGGTTCCAGAATCTTTATCAACAAAGACGTGCCTGCACTTTTATCTTTCAAACAGAGGTATTTTAAATAATTTTGAAAAAATATTAAGTTACAGTTTCTTTTACAAAAACCTAAATACATATAAACCTTTATAAAATTTAGGTACACAGCGAAAGACAGCTATGATGTCAGTCAGCACAAGATAGAGCTGTTCACTCCAGAAAAATTCAAGATAACAGCTGAAGTATTCTTTAAAGATACTGTTGCTGTGAAGGTTGGTGGTATCCGTGATGTTGCACTGGTAAGCATTTTAACAATTGTTTTATACGTAATGTATAATAGTTTAAAATAACAAAAGTTTAAAAGTTTTACGTAATAACTGTCATTTTATAAATACAGGATTCTGAAGTAGTTTTTTATGCCAAGATTCATCGCATACACAAAGAGCATGGTTGGTGTTATGATGCATGCAAGAAGTGCACAGGATTGCCAAGCCTATCAAAACTGCCGGTTCACAAGGAAGCTATGGTAAGAGTAAGAAGCAGGCATACCAGTGTGATTCACATGGTACTATTTACCTGGTGGTACCAAGGTAATACTTATTAATACACATTTGTAATTTGTTACTTTTAATTTAGTATTATTACTGATGTATAACACAACCCTGTATTTTAACCATGACAAGGTTTAAAGTTATAGTGAGGGTGATTGATGAGACCGGCTCAGCTCCATTGGTCATGTTTGATACGAACGTGAGTAAGTTGTGTACTGGCATTTCTGCGTATGAGATCATTAGCTCAGTTGAAAAGGACCCAGCTGACTTCTTTCCTGCTGAATTGAACACTATGGTTGGTAAAAAGATCCTGTTTAAAGTGTTGTTTACACAGCACAATCTTAATTCAAACAGCCATGTTTACACGTGCAAGTCGGTTTCTGATGATTATGAGTTGATAGCTCATTTTAAATCTATGATTCTGTCTGAACATGAGGTAATATATCGAAACAAAACATACGTAGTCCTGTTGTTCTAACACTCCCATCCATAAATTTATGCTGCAATGTTTTTGATGGAATACTAATATTAAAATTTGTTATTGTTATCACAGGATCCTGATGATGCCTTGAACACTCCGGAGATTAATGTTGTTAATCCAATGTCTGGTACTCCTAAATCTTATATACATGTTAACAAGTTTGTCCTTGAAACACCTCCAACACAAGCAGCGTCTTCTACAAGTGCTTCCCGAAATGGTTCAGGTGGTGGTTCAGTGACCGAGAAACGTCAAGTGATCGATTTGGATGAATATGCTGATGTGGAAGAAATTGTCCCTGACAACAAGAAGCCCCTTTTGGAACCAAAAATAGAGAAGAGCTGATTCCATATCTCCATTATCCTCTCCATGTTTCTTTGATTTTTACCATATGGTTCATTATGTTTTGAGACATTTGGTACCTCATTTGATATTTCTTTTTTAGGTTTTATTCAAATTTTACTGCATAATAAGTTGGCATTTGCAGTTTTTGCAAAGTCATGGTTATCCATTTATGTAAACATGGAGATATGGATTATTAATGATTACTATTTTCACTTTATTATTCCTAATTTTCACAACAATTATTCTTTACTTAATCATTTGTTTTACATTTACATTTACATTATTCGCCTACCAGATAGACTACAACAGGTGCAACTCATATTTTTTTGTGGATACTAACCATTACAAAGTAACAATTTTGAATCAAAATTCACGAGATTAAATTTTCTGTTACAGTATCCTGGTGAATAAACTGTTGTACAACTTCATTTATAAACATTTATTTACTTTATATGTAACTTATAATTTTTAACATTGCATATCATGTTCTCCTCTCCTCCCAAATAATCGTATAACATATTTGTGTCCACAATTATTCCACCATGATGAATACATACACATATCTTATATAAATAATTATATTTTTTAACAAATATACAACAATTTCATAACCATTTATTAATTATGCATCAAATTAAAGTATAAATGAATTTGAACAATTTTGAATAATCTTAACAACCTACTTAATTTATCTTAATACCTTATTTAACTTTTGACTAATTTTCAAATACAACTATTTCATTACATTGCATTTCATAAACATATGTATTTATAACTAATTGACCTTTTAAATGAATAACATCCCTAATAATTAGCAAATTTTTAAATATTTTAACAACATACTTAATTTATCTTAATACCTAAATTAACTTTTGACTCATTTTGAATTCAAAATACGTTTTTATTTTATTCAAAACATCTTATTTTTTCAAAATTCATACTTCACAAAGTTTACATTCAATTAAAATTATAGATCAACTACGAATGCAGTCATCATCAAGCTCACAAAGAAGAGATAAGTTTTGTTCATAGTATTCATCATTTGTTTACATATAAATAAAGCACCACACAAAGGACTCTAAATACAGGTATGAATTTTAAATTTTATTAGTACACTGTTATTCAACATACATTGAATTCTTTACTCATTTATACTTTATACGTTACTGCTAATCATTCGCTACCGTTTTGATTACTCACATTCATGGTTACACATAATCCTTACAATCTAACGCTTCATAGATTTTATTTTTAAACGTTGCTGTCCAATTGCAGGCATGGATTCCAATAAGAAGAGGAAAACTAACGCCTACAACAGCACGATATCAGTTGGCAAAGAGAACACAAACAATATAAATAGCATACATGATAGTCGGTGTCAACTAAGTCATCGAAAAATCCTAGTTACGCGTTCTCAATCCCTTGCTGTTGAAGGTCCATCGTATGCTGGAGATATGGTTAATAATTTAAAAACGCAAGTTCCAGCCAAAACTCCACTTAAAGATATTACTAACGGTAAGTTTACTACGCATCTTTAGATATGAAATTTTAGGTTGCGTTGCATTTGCACTTCCTGAATAAACATAAACAACTTTTTAGATGACTTACAATAATAGAATGGTATATATAAGTTATGTATATGTTATTCGCAGTGACACCAACCCCAATAGTTAGGTCAAGCAACAATTCCTCGATACCAGGTACGCACAAGTAGTTATTTTGTCGTCTAACAAAATGTAGTTTTACTAATATGCATAATATGTAGTAATACTTTAAATGATTTCAGTTCTTACGTCACCAACTATGCCTTTGTCGTTAAGTCCAAATCCAAGGGGCATGTCCATTTTAAAGAACAACTTAACATCAGTGTCTCCTATTCGAAGAAGTGGACGGCCACCTACACGTTCTATAACAAATAATCTAGATTTACTATCCTCAATTTCAAATAATGTGGTTACTCCTTTGGCAGTGCAAAATAATACCATATCTCAACCCATAAGAGGAAGTTTGTCTGAAACCACAAGTGAGGATTTGACTGTAAGGCGTCCCGGTCGGCCACGTACACGTAGTATAACGACTAATATAGATTTACTATCCTCAATTTCAAATAATGTGGTTACTCCTGCAGCAGTGCAAAAGAATACCATATCTTAGACCATATGAGGAAGTTTGTCTGAAACCACAAGTGAGGATTTGACTGTAAGGCGTCCCGGTCGGCCACGTACACGTAGTATAACGACTAATATAGATTTACTATCCTCAATTTCAAATAATGTGGTTACTCCTGCAGCAGTGCAAAAGAATACCATATCTCAGACCATAAGAGGAAGTTTGTCTGCAACCACAAGTGAGGATTTGAATATAATGCGTTGCGGACGGCCACGTAAATGTGGAATAACGACTAATTTAGACTTTGTATCCCCCATGTCAAATAATTTAGTTACTCCTGTAGTAGTGCAAGAGAATACCATATCCAATACCATAGGTGAAAGTTTGTCTTCAACTTCAAAAGAGTCTTTAACTCCAAGACCTAGGGGCCATCCACGTAAGATAAATGCAACAGAAGGTACTAATGTTTATATTGTTAATTCATTCTTACTTATATTTAACTTTTTAAAACCTATTTAAAAAATTCGTTGATCAGGGATGCCCATGAGAAGAAAACAATCATCAAACTTTGTAAATACAACTCCTATACCCATGACAAGAAACCAATCATCGAGGTTTCAGAATACAACTCCAGTGCCATTTAATTTAAGTGAAGTCAAAATCATTTTTATATATAATATTTAACGTAAACGCTTTTGACTTTTGTTGTATTACATACAAATGCAGCTTCTACACCCCGTTCTTATAACATAAGAACAAGATCTTCAAGCAAATCAAATATAACGTATCAAGGTACGCAAAGAAATGGCCATACTGTTGCTTGCTCTACCACTAGAAGAATTGTATTTACCAACGATGAAGGTGTTAAAGTTGAAACTCAACGTAATCCATTTGTTGGCATTTCAAGAGGTAAGAAAACTACGTACAATATAGAAGTTATCAGTTTTAAGAACTATCATATTTTTTTTTCTAATTTTAAACCGTTTGATGCTTATTCAATAATGTTAACTAACATACCTTCTAATGCAGAATACCTAGATCATGGTGATCCAATTGTAGAATGCTCAGAATGTCATGCATTATTACAGAGAGATGAGAGTATGAGAGGTTCTAAGGAACTACTGACGGATTCATTTGCTCTCTGCTGCATGAGAGGGAAAGTCCAACTTCCAGTCGCATTGAAACCCCCTCCAGCATTGCTAATGAAACTTACAAAAAACGAACATCCGAAAAGCAAAGGATTTTTAGAGAATATAAGACGTTACAACTCGATGTTTGCATTCACATCTCTTGGTGGAAATATTGACCACTCTATTAACAATGGTCGTGGACCATATTGTTTCAGGTTACACGGAGAAAATTACCACGTATTTGGTCAGTTATTGCCAAAACGTAATGACAAACCGAAGTTTGCTCAGTTGTACATATTCGATACAAGAAACGAAATCCAAAACAGAATAAATGTTGTTAGGTATTTTACAAAACAATTACTTATCCTAACAAAACATTATATTATTTTCTATGACAGTTTATCTAATTATTTTTATTCATATTATATAATTTTAACAATGATGGACCATCAACATCCTCATACACACAAGAAATTGACTACCAACTAACAAAAGAATTGAAATGTATGCTTGATCAAGAGAATCCATTGGTTGAGCAGTTCCGTATGGCCGGCCAACGTTTAACAATGGCAGGTGATGATGAGAATATAAAATTAAGGCTAATTGGCAAGAGAGGTCATGATGGTAGGCAATATAACCTTCCATCTTCAGCTGAGGTTGCGGCGCTCATCGTTGGTGATTTTGATTCTTTGAGCAACAAAAGAGACATTATTCTCCACCCACATAGCGGTGGTATGAAACGAATTAGTGAACTGCATGTCTCCTACCTTCCTCTTCAGTATCCGCTATTGTTTCCCTATGCAGAGGATGGATATAGAACTGATATATACCATAGAGGTGTTACCGACTTTATTCCTACAAACAAACGCACCAGGGTAACTATGCGTGAGTGGTTTGCATACCAAATACAAGATAGGACAGGAGTTTATTCAATGATTCTAAACTCAAGAAGGTTGTTCCAGCAATTTCTGGTAGATGGATATACAATGGTTGAGTCTGAAAGAATGACTTATCAGCGAAAAAAGCAAACACAATTGAAGAGCGAAACATACACTAGGTTGGCTAGCCTTGCAAGCACGTCAAATCAAACTGGCGTTCTGCGTGGAAAAAAGGTTATATTACCTTCTTCATTCACCGAAAGTCCAAGATATATGTTACAGAATTATCTTGATGCTATGTCAATTTGCAAAGCTTATGGATATCCTGATCTATTCATTACATTTACGTGTAACCCAAGTTGGCCTGAAATTACACGATATATGGAGGTTAAAGGTTTGAAATCAGAAGATCGTCCAGATGCTACAACCAGGGTTTTCAAAATTAAATTGGACAACCTCATGAGAGATTTCAAAGATAGGCGCACATTTGGGCATGTAAAAGGAGGTTAGAAAAACTAATTGTACATCAAAACATTTAATGAAAAAAAATTGTGGTCATTTTTTTCCATATGTATGCGATTTTTTCAATTATTAAACGTTACTAATCTTTATTGTTTATTAAAATCCAGAGTTGTACACGGTTGAATTTCAGAAGCGTGGACTACCGCATGCTCATATTTGTTTGTGGTTGGAGGCAGGCTCACTACTAGAAAAAGGTATATCCTTGACTCGCATTTTATGACGCACGCTACAAGATGACGCGCAAATAGCAAAGTCATAAAATAAGAGTCATAACGAGTAAATTTTTTATTGGGGATGACTCGTTTTCAGAAGCGTCATAACATAGGGTCATAATCAGTTAAAATTTAGCCTGCTAGATGACGCTCGTTTTGCTTCGTCCTAAATAGGGGTCATCTATGTTTTTTTTCCCATCTGCTTCATCAAAATCCATTGTTTTTTTTTTGCCAAAACACTTCCCGCTCTAAAACTCAACACTTCCCTCTCAAACCCTCAAAACCTTATCAAACCCCTCTCAAAACTCTCAAAACACTCCCGCCCTAATTTCCCATCTCAAACCCCTCTCAAAACTCTCAAAACACTCGACATCAATTTTCCCTAATTTTGAAAGGTATGCCGTAATTTGCCGTAATTTGCCCTAATTTCCCATCTCAAACCCCTCTCAAAACTCTCAAAACACTCGACATCAGTTTGAAAGGTATGCCCTAATTTGCCCTAATTTGTTTGTTTGAGAGTTTTATGTTTTCTGTTTTAATGTAGTTGTAGAGTTTTATTTAGGTTATAAAATCAATTTATTGATTTTTAATGTAGCACACCAGGTGTTTGTGAAAATGTAACTAGGTTTTTGTATCAGTTTTTGTAGGTGTTTGTGAAAATGTTACTATGATGTAAGATAATATTTTTTGGTGTTTGTGAATAATATTTTATAGACCTCATGTAAGTTAACTGTAAATAATGTAACATGTATAGTTTAATAGAGTAAACTTTAACTGTAAATGATTTGTAAGCTGGTGTTCTTGTTTAACATGTAAGCTGGTGTTCTTGTTTAACATGTATAGTTATTTAACATGTATAGTTTACTAGGTAGTTATCTTTTTCTGTTTTAGTTTAATAAGGTTGGTATCAGACTCGACACTTACACGAGATGTTTTCTATTTTAGAGTTTTTAGGTAATGGATAAATCTTGGATTTTGTCCGATTGATTATCAATCGCATACGAGGAAGGTGTGAATGCCTTTTTAGAGTTTGCACAATGCAATAACCCAAATTCCGACGCCATTCCGTGTCCTTGTGTAAATTGTATCAATTTGTGTCACACTTCCATCTCCAACGTGCGTTATCACCTGTTTAAACACGGTTTCGATGAGAATTATAGTGTTTGGTTCCTCCACGGAGAAAATTCATCTAAGGATGAAGCTCAATGCCCTAATGAGTCTAGACCTCCCGAGTTCGATTACACAAAGGAGATGCTACATGAGGCCTTCACATATGCAGAGAATGAACCTAATTTATTGAAGTCACTTCTCGAAGAATGCGACAAGCCACTGTATGAAGGGTCTAAGTATAATGCACTAAATGGATTGCTGAAATTCCAACATTTGAAGGGTCAATTTGGCTGGTCTGATACAAGCTTTGATGCTTTATTGGGCGAGCTAAATGATGTTTTGCCTTCAAATAATACAATCCCTTAGTCGATATACGAGGCCAAGAAGTTGCTAAAAGGAATAAGCATAGAATACATTAAGTATCATGCTTGTGAGAATGATTGTGTCTTGTTCTGGGATGAGCACAAGGATGCTTCTCAATGTCCAACTTGTGGTACTTCTCGGTGGAAGGAGAATAGCAAGAAGGTGCCGAGAAAAGTTGTTTGGTATTTCCCGCCCATTCCTAGATTTAGAAGAATGTTCTTGTCACCAGAAACCGCACATGACCTAACTTGGCACGCGCAAGGTCGGGTCAGTGATGGCAAGCTAAGACATCCTTGTGATTCCCCATCTTGGAAGCTTGTTGACGACAAGTACTGGAAAGAATTTGGAAAGGAAGATAGGAATCTGAGATTAACCTTGTCCGCGGATGGTATAAACCCTCATAAGTCATTAAGTGCAAAGTATAGTTGTTGGCCGGTTACCCTAGCAACATACAATCTGCCTTCTTATTTGTGTATGTCAAGAAAGTTCATGATGTTGACTCTACTGATATCAGGTCCAAGGCAACCTGGTAACAGTATTGATGTCTACTTGGCACCACTAATAAAGGATCTGAAAGAGTTGTGGAAACCTGGCGTTAAGACGTATGATGCTTATAAGAAACAGTTCTTCAATCTAAAAGCAGTCTTACTTTGGACTATAAATGACTTTCCCGCGTATGGTGACCTGTCGGGGTGTGTTACCAAAGGTTATAACGCGTGTCCAGTATGCTCAGAGGATACCTACTCACAGTGGTTGCCAAAATCCAAAAAAGTATGCTTCCTCGGGCATAGAAGATTCCTCCCACTTACACATCCTTTTCGCAAAAGAAGAAAAGATTTCAATAATGAACCAGATAGCAGTGTGATGAAAAAACCGAGATCGGGTGAAGAAGTTTACGACTATCTGGAAGGTTTTACGACTAAATGGGGGAAGGAGAAAAAGGCAAAGAAGGAAGTTATCTGGAGGGCGTTGAAGAAGAATAAATCAAAGAAGAAAATGCCACGTCAGCAGAGAAGGCCAAAAAAGAAAAAAGAAACTATTGATGCGAGATCGAAAGTTTGGCGTAAAAAATCAATCTTTTTTGAACTAGAGTACTGGAAGCATTTGCTTGTTCGTCATCAGTTAGATGTTATGCATATAGAAAAGAATGTATGTGAGAGTGTTTATGGGACGTTACTGAATTTGCAAGGCAAGACGAAGGACGGTTTAAAGGCACGACAAGATCTCGAGGAGTTAGGGATTAAGACTGAGTTAATAAGTCAACCAAAAGGGAAGGGTCATTATCTGCCGCCTGCCATATACACATTAAATAGCGAGGAGAAACGCATGTTTTATGACACGCTGTCTAACATAAAAGTGCCTGATGGGTATTCCTCCAATTTCAAGAATCTCGTGTCCGATGATAATTCGAAGATGAATGGATTGAAGTCCAACGACTGTCACGTACTAATGCAACAGATTCTTCCTTTTGCAATAAAGGGGGTGTTAGACGTGAATTTTAGGAAGACTATTATAAGCTTGTGTCACTTCTTCAACGAGCTGTGTAGTAAAGTAGTTGATGTTAGTAAGCTAGGCAAGCTGCAAAGTGACATCGTAGTAACTTTGTGTTTACTAGAGAAGTATTTTCCGCCTTCGTTTTTCAATGTCATGATTCACTTGATGGTGCATTTAGTCAGAGCGGTGAGGTTATGTGGCCCAGTCCACTTTAGGTGGATGTATCCGTTTGAGAGGTACATGAAAACACTAAAAGGTTATGTACGAAATCATTATCGACCCGAGGGCTGCATGGCAGAATGTTATGTGGCAGAGGAAGCATTAGAATTCTATTCCGATTCCTTGGAAAACATGAAATCAATTGGCAATCCTCATGATCGTGCTGATGAAAGAAACCGCACTGGTAAACCTTTATCGCAGGCTACCATCTGTGTTGTGGATTCTAAGCTACTTGATCAAGCTCATCTTTATGTATTAGGAAACACCGCCGATGTTGAACCATACATAAAGCAACATATGTTAGAACTGAAGGATCTTAACCCGCGTCAAAATAATACATGGTTGCAGAGCCAACATAGTCGGACGTTTATTGACTGGTTTAAGAAAGAGGTTGAAAAGCGTTTGGCTAACGGGGAAAATACCGGTGATAGTGTTCGTTGGTTGGCAAAAGGCCCTGATTTTGCTATTAGTAAATATACCGGGTTTGCCGTAAATGAGTATCAATTCCATACAAAAGAGCGTGATGAATCTAAAACCACTCAAGGTAGTGGAGTATCTATAGTTGCAAATACTATGCAGATTGCTAGTGCAAAAGACTCCAATCCGGTGTACGGCGCTGTTACCTACTTCGGTCGTATATTGGAAATATGGGATCTTGATTATCGTACATTTACGGTTCCTGTTTTCATGTGTGAGTGGGTAGATAGTCGTGGAGTAAAAAAAGATGATTTAGGATTCACAGTGGTTAACTTTGATAGGCTTGGTCAACGGTCTGAACCCTTCAATTTACCTAGTCAAGCAAGACAAGTTTTTTATGTTCAGGACCAACAAGATAGGAACCTGTCTGTTGTTGGCTTCACACCACATAGGATGCATAAGTATGGAGATAATAATGATGAAACTGATGATGTGTTTGAATTTGATGTTACACAAGATATGAACCTGTCTTTAGAAGACCTAGACGATTATTTTAACTGTACGCGCTCGGATGACGAGGGCATATTCATTTTAGATCATTAGTTTTTGGTATGAAATAACTGTTTATTTTAGTAACTGTATATTTGTTAAAGTCTGTCAAGCATTATTTATTATTTAAAGTTTTTGGTATGAAAATAACTGTTTATTTTGTTTATTTTAAACAGGTTGCTTTTTGGTAATAAAAGATGGCCTCGGGTTCTGATTCGGACCGCGAAGAAGATGCGGTTCATGGTTCTGATTCTGGTTCGGACCGCGAAGAAATGCAGTTTCTGGTTCTGAGTCAAATTTGGATGCCGAATTAGATTCCAAATCGCATAGAGGCCCGACAATAAAAGCGAAGGCGAATAAAAAAATAGTTGTTACTTATAATAAAAGAGGTGTGCCAACTAGACCGGGAGCAAAAAAACTGTCTACTTTTGAGGGATTGGTGGCAAGATCTATGGTTCTCATAACCTATGATTCTTGGTTAAACGTAGATAACGAAACAAAGGAAGCTTGTTGGCAATATGTTAAGGTAAGTATTTTATTATTTTATTCTAACTATGTTTTAGTTTTAGTATTTTATTCTAACTATGTTTTGATTCATTTTTTACGTTTCAGACACATTTTGCACTTGACCAAAAGAGTCGGAAGCAAGTTCTCCAATCAATCGGGACAAAGTGGAAAAACTTCAAACATTATCTTTATAAGAAGTTCATTAAGCCACTAAAAGATGATAAGTCTAAGGAGGCCAAGAAGCAATTATATACTCCTCCTGGAAAGTATCCGTCCGTGAAAAAAAAAAGACTGGAAACTTTTCGTATTACAAAGAACTAAGCCTTCGTTTGAGGTATATGTTTAAGTTTCCAAAAACAGTTATTTATCACAAAAACAGTTACTAACATGTTAATTGTATATACTTATGCAGGAAATAAGTCAGAAGGCTTCAGCTAACCGTAAACGTAACAAGTACAACCATCGTTTGAGCCGAAATGGATATGCCGGACTCATTTCTGAGATAGTATGGAATTTATTGCTTATGTTAACTTTTTTATTGCTTATGTTGATGCTTTTTAACTTTTGCTTTTAACTTTTTTAGATGGAAGAAACCGGCAAAGAGGAAGAGGAGATTGATAGGGTAGAATGTTGGAAAAAAGCAAGAGAAAAGAAAAAAGGAGGTTTCGACCCAGCTATCCAAAAAGTTGTCGATAAAATTGTAAGTATTCATATTTAACAGTTTTATTTTGGTATGTTTTAGTTAGTTTTGTTAACTTTCAGTTAGATTTCTCAGTTAGCTGCTTAGTCTCGTTAGATTTCTCAGTTAGCTGCTTAGTTAGTGTTAGTTAAAGTTTGACTTTTGACCATAAGTCAACAGATGTTAAGTTATTTGATGTTCAGTTAGTTAAACTTTGACTTTTCACCATAAGTCAACAGATGTTAAGTTATATGTTTGTTTACTCAGGAGATACTAAAGAAGGACAAGGATTATTCAGAGGATCCAATGGGATCACTAGATTTGCTTACAGAGGCCCTGGGTACTGAAGAAACACGTGGGCGTGTACGTGGGATGGGTCGATATGTAACACCGCACCAGTATTTTTTAATACCCAGGAATGTCAAGCAATACCTGAAACAATATGATAAGATGATGAATAAACGGCTAAAAGCTGTTGAAGATGAGTTAGAAAGAAGAAGATGTGCAAGTACCAATGCTTCGGAGGGTGCAAGTAATTCTCCAACGTTGAGCGATGAAGACGAAGAACCAAATGTACCAAGTGAACCAAATGTAAGTCTTCATTTGTTATAAATTCATTGCAATTCTTGTCTGTTTTAATAATATTGTGTACATTTGTAGGATAAATCATGCTATCTTGCGGTCGACGATCCTTCAAATATAGTCGCTAAAGGAACCATAGTGAAGCATACTGTCTCGGGTATTTGAAGTTAAATTACTTATTTAATATTTATATATATTCTTACTTATTTAATATTTATTTGTTCATATATTAGATGGGAACATTGAAGTTACGGTGGACACATCTGTTCAAGCAGAAGCTTTGATACCGAATCCAATTCCCGAGGAGTTCGTTGAGACTGTTAAAGATGCCATTGGGTACATGCTAAGCTGGCCGAGTCACCTAGTCATTCCATGCTCTGGTTTGGTAAGACTTTTTTATAAAACAGTTTAATCATTAGAACAAAATGGTTTGGTAAGACTTTTTTATATTTTTGCAGAACAAGATAGTGGCCAAAAAGAAGGAGAAAAAGGCTGCTGATCAAGACAAGGAGAAAAAAAGAAAAACAGGAAAAGAACAAAGAAAAAAAGAACAAAGAAAAGAAGAAGAAGAAGGAAACAGAAAAGAAGAAGAAAGAAAAGAAGAAGAAGAAAAAAGAGAGTTGGGCAGTGTGATCCACAAGAAAAAAGAAAAGAAGAAGAAGAAGCAACAAAGTGAACCCGACAACGAAGAAACTGTTATGTTTACAGTTGCAGTTGAAGAAGGAAAAAGCCCAGAAACTCTCTCCTCCATTGCAAAAGTGACTGAGAAAGGAAATCCGTTGAAAAAAATGATGACGAGAGGTCAGAAGAGAGTAAGGAAAAGAATTGAAGAAAGGATGGGATTGAAAATGACTGCAATGATGGTTGATGGACAAGTTGCAAAGGTCGATTGCATAAAAGTGCAATGCGAGGACGATTTGTTTGGGCACCACAGTTACACGTACTTAAATTGGAATGATTTTGACAGTCTATTTTCAATGGATGAGTTAAGCGGGGCTGTCGTTGCTTCTTATATCATGTAAGTGATAAATATAGTTTATAAAAAATTGGTACTTGTATGTTAACAGGACTAATTGAATGTAAACTTTGTATGTTAATTGTTAACAGGTACCTGTATGAGCAAATTAAGAATGGGTCACAAAGAGATCATGGAGTTTGTTTCATGACCCCGACTGCGATCATGCATCATGAACGTAAAGCGAGGGCCAAGAATATCGAGGAGGCAAGTCGAGTTATTGCAAAAAGGTTATCTACAAGGAAGCAAAATGACCTCATCTTATTGCCATACAATCCCGGGTTAGATTTTCGACAACATTTAAATTAATTAATAAAAATTAACATTAATTAACAGAATTTTTTTTTTGTTTTTTGTAGAAGACATTGGGTGTTAGGTGTGCTTAACATGAAGACAAGTACCTGCTATTATCTTGATTCCCTATCGACTAGCGACGTCAATCATCAGTTCAAGCAAATAGTGGATGCGTAAGTAATACAAATTATAGAATCTTTATGATGTATGATGTAATACTTAACTGGGTTAATTCTTTGTAGGGCAATTGCATTGTATGATGTAGAAGCTGGAACCAATAAGAGGACTAAACTTAACTGGGTATATTCTAAGGTTAGTTATTTGTTATGGCTTATTTGCATCTCCTAGCTTATTAATAGTCTAAGTAATACTAGTGTAGAGTGGTTTTTAGTTTTAATCAGCTTAGTATAGGGTAAAATTGCAATACAGATCAGTGTAAGGGTGTAAAACCCTAAATTTTAAATACCAAATTTTACATCTAATTTGAAATTTCCTAAGTTATTGATACAATTAATTTAAAACTGAAAGAAATTAAACGAATCAACCGTGAATCCAAATAATTCGAACAAAACGTCATCATGGAGTTTTTGAACATATTTGAAGTCCAAAATATTTCTGAAACATAAAATAATTACGAGGCACCAATTTCACTACATGAACTATTGTTTCGGGCCATGTATCTTTTGTTATGCTACAACAACCAAACCCAGGGCCCAATGAACTTGGTCACACACAAATTTCGGCCCTCTTGGCCCAATCCAAAAAAAAAACAAATACCGGTTCCTCCAAAAAATTCCATATTACCGAAAATCAAAAAAAAAAAAAGAAAAAAAAAAAAGAAGAAGAACTAAACCCTAAATTCACCAAAGTCGGTTTTTCTTCTCTTGTTGGCTGCTACTGTCGATCCACACCACCAAAGGAAGACTTGATCTTGTTCTTGTTCTAAGGTAATCTTGTTCTTGGTCCTTGTTAATCGTATGAAAGAATAACACATAAAATCTTGATGAAAAACCCTAAAAATTCGTATGTATGAATCGACCAGAAATTATGTGATGAACAATTCGATTTGATTATGTTAAAACATGTTAAAATTGACCTAAATATGTTATAGACTAACCTATAATCGTTTGGTATTAAGGATTAATGATTGGAGTGATAAAAACCCTAAGTATATGCATGATTATATTAAACTGATTCTGATCCAGGAAAAAGGTCCAATTAAATCGAATGTATCTCAGTGATACGAACGTGTTTTTGGGTGGTTTTTGAGTCTAAAACTAAGTTCTATGAAATAGCTACCTGTAGAAATTGGTTTCGTATTTTTTTGAGGTCGGGAAGGTACTTTTTCTGAATTTATGAGATCGGGTGTCAAAACTGTATTTCGGGTTACGAAAATTCACCTGTAGTTTATGATTTTTAAGTTGAAATCTATAAAGATTTGAGATCTAAAATTCTAGCATGTTAGTATTTGGAACATAGGTGATTTTCTTGAATTTTTCCAGATTTTTATAAATTTTATTGATGGGACTTTAAGCAGCTTACTTTTCGTATGTTTAAGATTTCCAGAAATCTGGACAACTTGAAATATAGGATTTTTAAACCATAGTTATACTTAGAAATAAATTCTGGAAAAAAATTGGGTTAGTTCTTAAGAAACATGGGCACTTTTATGAATTTTTGGGAATTTTTATACGGAGTTCTTATAAGGACTAAAAATCGTGCAAAACAGGTCTGAACTAAGTGTAAAAGCTGTGAAAGAGTAAAAGTGATTAAAAAGGGGTGTTGTGTGTTTATTTTGTAACCTAAAGGGTGTAAATGGATATTTTGCTAAAACCAAAGGTCATAACTTGTAAAACCTGTAACTTGATGATATCTACATATTATACCCTAATCTTATCATAATAACACTTTGAACCCTAAATTATGAAAGTTACTATATGAATCCTAAAACTTTGTAAAAGACATTATGAACCTTGAACTATGAATATGATCATCTGTAATACTTGAATTGGCATATGAGAATGTTATAACTTAAAATTACCTAAATGGAATGAGAACAAAAATGAAACCTTACGATCATATGAAACTTATAAGAGAACTTATGCATATTTGTAGATCGGGTGAAGAGGGAGTGATCATCCATCCCTATTTCTTTCGTTGCTTTGATATTTGGTGTGCTTTGTCGAGGTACAGATATTCTGACTTTTCTTTTAAGGTTTCTCATGATCCATCTCTCTCGTATTCTGAATCCATTAGTTTCTGATTTGATTGCTATGATTTCCCTTGCCTGAACCTCCCCGGTTGAATTCCATTTGATATGATTTCTGATCGGAAACTATGTTATGAAAACCTTTTCTAATTATATCTTGAAAATGTTTTGAGAAAAGCTAATTTAAAAGAGGTATATAAATGAGGCAAAACCATTTTTATATAAATGTTACTAGCTTTTATGAAAACTATTCTTGGAAGACTAATTTTTATGAAAAATCGTTTTGAAAGAATATTTTACGAGAATTACTTTAAAGGATCGTTTTATGAAAATCATGAATATAGGATTGTTTAAAATGGACTTTTGATGGAAGTTTTGAAATGAACTTTTGAGATGAACCTATATATTGATTTTGAGTTATGATTCAGTTAAGATTTCCCAAGCCATTGCTATGTTCCCTTTGAGTGAACCTTTGATATTACTTTGATATGACTTTGAGATGCACCTTGTGATATATGACCTTGAGCTATGATTTTGAGACATGACTCTTAGTTTGATACCCGAGCCATTTTTGTCCTTTCCTAGCCAGGAAGGTAACCTGGCCATGTCTGTGATGCACCACTGGCATGACTCCTGTGTGGGGGAGTGATTTCTCACACCGTCCCTTTTATATTATCTGCCATGGCTACTTGACTTTGAGATTGACTTTGAGTTTGGGGGCGTATGGATTGCAATCCTAGGCATGTTTGTGAATTTGAGATTATGACTTTGAGTATGACTTTGAGGTGACTGGTGCTGTGTGCAATACACGCCTTTCACATTTCTGGGAGCTGATCACTCCACTATTATGATACATGAGGACACCCCTCATATTATCTGGTTGCCTGAGAGGTATCCCTCTGATTGTGAGACTATGATTTTGAGATGATAACTTTGAGATTATGACTTTGAGTTTCTGGGCTCGTGGTAGATGACTATCCTACTCTTCTCTTATTATCTATTTATTTCTTTTATACCTTATGACATTTCCCCATTGCCCATATTATATTTCTGTTTCGTTATTCTTTGCTTTGTATACGTATCTGTTCATTGAGCTTTTTAAGCTCAGCCGCACGTTTTCTTTTCGTGTGCGGCAGGTAATAAGCAGGACGATGGGTTTGGGTATGAGTGAAGAGACTTTTGGACTTAGAAGACTTTGATAAGTGTTCTGAAGTAGAGACCATTAGAAGGAGTTGCTTTTGCAGACTTAGTATTTAGTTTTGTTTCCGTTGTAACCATGTAAATTTCAGAATTTCATTTGTAACCTTTGAGAATTTCAGTATTACTTGAAACGTATGCTTTGTTTTGATTCTGATGTGAAACCATTAGTGTGACATCTTTACCCTTATTGGGCTGGGGTGTTACAATTTATGGTATCAGAGCGACATGCTGCAATTTCGTAATACATTTACCCTTGACCTGTGTAAGTTAGGACCACTAAGCTTTCCTGTAGGCACTCGTAAGTCAACCTTTGAAAATTGATTTAGGATTTCCCATAGGAACCTAAGTTTTGACCGGTGAGGAATGGGTAGACTATAAGGCATTTGTTTAAGCATCATTGCTTCCGTATCACTCTGATTCGTGCCTTGCTTTTGGTTAGATCCTGTTGATACCACTTCTGGAAAGTGAAAGCTTATGCTTTGCACCACCTAAGTTTTGAACCTGATTAAATCTTGAAGGCATTGAGAATTTCATAATAATGGCCTGACACTATTTGATCCTTATCTTCAAATCCCTTTTGTTAATCATTTTGATAATGACCCACATTTCACTCTAATTCTTTTGTTAATCCCTTTGACGCCTCTTCAGGCATTCCGAGAACCTCTATGGCGATGACGTACTGGATATGTTTTGCTATTTGATAAGTATCTATGAAGTTTCTGACACTATTGAATTCGTTTTACCCATCTCTGTCCTTATGAGAAGTCTTGTGGTGTGTAACCATGAGTATAAGAATGTTTTCTTCCTCACTTCTAATGATATAGCTTTGATTTGCGAACCGTCTTTCTTTGAATAGTTAACTTTGATTTTATTCTGACAAGGAAATTGTGGAATGATCAGTCAAATATTGACAACTACCCTTCTATGTTTCACCTTTGGCATTTGCAACAATTCTGAACTTCCGACTATGATTACCAATTTTCAAACCCTTTTCTATCTTATTACTCTGGAGACGCGTGTGTCACTTTCACGGTTATGAAGTTTTCCTAGAAACCATTTCGTACACCAATGAATGAACCTTATCGTAGAAGCCTTTGGCACCTTGAGTTTCTGAACATGAACCTTGTGTTGAACGTTATTTGGAACCCTGAATTTCTTGAATTTGATTTCCTGTTGAACCACCAAGTTTTCCACCGGAGTATGAAGTAAGATTTGACATGATACCGAGAGATTTCTAGTCACTAAACGAGGATGTCTGTCGGATCATACCAATTGATTGGAGCAACCGGGAAGAGCAGCAACCGAAGACCAGTGATGAAGCGAAAAGTGTACCGCTTTTAAGGGGTCATTTAAGCCCTAAATCGTATTTATTTAATCAAATATTGCCCTAAATCGTTCCTTTTGTCATTTTAGGTACTTTTGAGGAGAAATCTGGAAAAGGAGGCATTTTGGACGTTTTTGGAGCATAAAAGTGAAGAAAACGACAAAGTCTCAAAAATCGGCTGGAAGTTACCTTTGACGGCGTCAGGATTTACTCCAGACGGCGTCATGGCTTGGCAAGAAAAGGTGGATGTGAAATTTACTCATGATAAGCCAGTGAAAATTGCATGTGAATTCTGACGGCATCACGCTTTAACCTGATCAAGGGCGTCACGGCTTAATTCAAAGAGGGACGGCGTCACGTTCAAGGTCTGACGGCGTCAAGCCTTGATAAGCCAGAACGGATTTTGGAGAGCTAAAGAGGGACGGCGTCAAGAAGGTCACCCGAGAACCCTAAAAGCGGCGAGGTGACGGCGTCACACTCCATAACGTGACGCCGTCAGATGTAAAAATCTATATATAGTTTTGCAATTCTTTGTCATAAGTGTGGAACTTAGTGTGGAATTTTTGGGAGAAAACCCTAAGACGATTTTAGCATCTTTTTCAAGGCTTTTTGCCTTGAGATCTTCCATGTTACATTGAAGATAAGTTATCAATTAATCATTCAATATGTCTATGTGTTGTTTGATTCTATCTTGTTCTTGTCTTTTGATTAATATGTTAGGCTAGATTTATCTTGTGTTTGCTTAGATCTAATGAAACCTAGCTATTGATTATTGGTTATTAGTGTGTTATTAGTTGTATTGGATGATTGTTTATCTATGTTAGGCTTAAGAAAACTGGCTAACTTCCTATTCGGTAACTTGCTTGAACGTCTTAAGAAACATGAACCAAATGCGTACTAAAGGTTTTTATGGTTGTATTTAATGCACAAGCGAATTCTAGTGATCCCATGTTAGGAGCTTCCTAGCCGGCTCGACATAGGAGTGAAGTAGGAGCTTGTAGAGTTGGGGAAGTACGTACGCCACCCCACGATTGGTATTAAGGAATACACCCGTCATCCACGCGACTAATACACACTAATCAACCGGTAAAAGATAGTTAGGGAGTAAGGAAATCTAAGTAAACACATTTCTCTACACTTAAGTTTTCACCAACTTTTTATTTTCAGTTATTTATTTTATTTGCATTCGTAGTAATTTGGGTTAGTTGACTAGCAACTAATTCCGCCCACTCTTTCAAACCCGAGATTTTACTTGCTTTCATAAAAAATATAAAAACATAAAAAAAGAATCTTCCTCAACCCTTAGACCTATTAGAGTAGTCTTTCATACCTAACGAACACTATTCCCTGTGGAGAACGATCAATCCCCCGTACTTACCACTACACTATACTACATCGGTCAGGTACACTGCCTGGTGGGGTTGTAAGCCTCTTGAGATCCCTCGAGAGGTAAAACCTGTTGTAAGGTTGCAAAACCACGCATCAAGTTTTTGGCGCCGCAGCCGGGGAGTAGTTATTGCTTAGGTTGAAATTTTATTTTTATTAGGTCTACTCACAAGATTCCTATCAGGTGAGATATTTTCTTTTTATTTTGTAGCTTTCTCGTAGTCTATCTTTTCTTTGTGATTTTGTTTGTAATTTGCTTCAAATGGACTTTTCACTTAGATTTCTAAGATTGCAAGATATGGTTGAGTGGCTAGAACACCAAGAAGTTCAAAATACCTCATTTAGAGACACTTATGAATCATATGAGCCTTCACCTAGGATAGATTCTTATGAACAACCTCCATGTTTAGGATCTTGTTTTAGTGAGGCTAATAGGAAAAGCGACCTAGTTTGCCAAGGAATTGTGGATAGAGCCGTATCAATAAATCATAAGTTGGATGAAGCACTAGGTTTGTTATTATCACTACCTAAGAAAACAATTGACGAGGATATAGGTGATCTTGACACGTGGAATAATGAGGTAAACACCATAAGCCCACAAAATACTCAACCATCATTTGAGGCACCCACACCGCCCGTGACTTACCCGGAAGAAGTAGAAGAGACTTTAGGAATCCCGATGGAGGTAGAACCCTTGGACCAAGCACAACTAGAGGATATAGGTTTGAACACTTTTAGTGATGACCTTACTCTTAGTTCTAGGAAATTTCCTAGTGTTGATGAGCCGGAACCTCAACCTTTACACAACTTTTCATCCTTAGATTTACATCTAGGAGAAAAAAGAGGAACCGACCCACCCATCAACCAATATTATCCGGGTAGTTTTAGGATGAAGGAAGCCATTCACTCACCCCCTTCACCTCACGTGGCATATTCACACCCTAAGGGTGTGTATCGCTACTTTCACCCGCACTTAATCCTAAGTGTAGGGAAAACCTCCCCTATTTTTGTTAAATAAGGGTAGAGTCAGGCTCGTGACTCGAACAAAAACAAGCGCTTCTTGGGAGGCAACCCAAGCTTTATTTGTTTGTTTGTTTGTTTGATTTTATTTGTTTCCGTATGCAAGTTTAATTGTTATTGTTTGTGTTCATGTCTCAAATATAAATTGTGAAAATGCTTTATTTTGTTTTTAACTTCGTCTTAACTACATATAAAGGTATTTTGCAAAAGATAAGTGTAAGGGAAATCCAAATTTGTTTTTAAGAACAAGATTGAACATGAACGATAACAATGAGATATAAGCATGCATATTAGTATTTGTTTGAGTCAAATGCTTGTATCGAGTCATAATGAAGTTTTGCAGGAATTCCAGGAAGTAAGGTATAGGTTTTTCCAGAAATTTTCCGGAAACTTAACATGAGAATTCTGTCAGATCATTTCTGACGGCGTCAGGATTTACAACCTGACGGCGTCAGGTTTAATTTTCTGAAAATTTTTGAAAGTTTTGTTTTCATAAAAAGTTTTTATTAAATCTCTAACTTATAATCTCCAGGAATCTGCAAAATTATCATTCCACAAGCATTATATCCTTATATATAGATTTATCCCGCCGATGTTATGCAGGTTTTCGTGTTTGTTTTCTCAGGTTTAACAGGTTATTTTGGACAAGGAAATGTATGTATCAAGCTCTTGGTGATGCATTAGTCTTGGAGCTTTTACATTCTCTTGGAAGAAGATTTAACCATGTTACTTCATTATCCACCGAGCGAATCAGGGGAGTATTTGATTTCATTCTTTTACTTTATGCTTTTACATCTTGTTATTTGAACATTGGGGACAATGTTCATCTTAAGTGTAAGGGGGGGTAAAAGTACGATTAGAGAATGCTATTACGCTTGATTTTTGTTTGTTTAATAATAGATGTGTAATAAAACTGAGAGAAATACCTGTTAGGGCAATTTTAGTGCCAAATTTAAAATTTTTTACAACATTTAGGAGTGAAACTTTAGTCCTAATAAGCGTCTCATGGATAGGAATTATATGACTAGCACAAAAAACCGTACCACAAAAAAATTTTCCACCCCCAAATATGTGAGGTTCGCCCCTAGAATTGGTAGGAAAAGCATTTATGCTATGATGTGTGTACCGGTAGCACTTAGATTCTAGAACTTGCGTTAGGACCATTCCAAGGCCACAAGTGAGACTACATTCGTGTAGTTAGATTTACTACATGATAAGAGGCATTAGGATTAACCCATTGTTTTACACCTGTGTTTTTGTTATAATTACTTTGGCTACATTAGTCAAGTAATTCTCCCACACCCTTTGCGTTGTACTCATTTTAGTACACGATACCCCTAGTACACCCCTCAGAGCCTATCTTTTCGTTTCGACCTTTAAGCATTTTACTTAAAGGAAGAATTTGTTACACCCCACTAAAATGTACACCCAAATCGCCTTAGCCTACCTTGTATGCACTCAATTTTTGTGCATTATTGTTACAACATTTGTTTAAACCCAAGTTAATTATCTAATTGATTACATGGTTGCTAAGTCGAGTCATATCCTTGTACATATTGTTTTGGGACGATTGGGACTCATGGGTAAAGTACTAGTGTAATGGAGTAATGGGGAAGAACATCATTTATTACCCCCATATGTGCTAAATATTTTAAAAGTACTCCAAGTTTTTCAATTATCTTAATTCGAGTCATTAGAATAGTTATTTGTAAAGTTATGTAAAAGTTTAAGTGTAAGGGGAATGCAATGCCCCTATGATGTATTATTTTGGATGGTAGGGCAAAAGTGTATGCAAAAAAAAAAAAAAAAAAAAAAAAAATCGAAAAAATCAAGAAAAATACAAAAAAAAAATGATGAGAAAATGAAAAATAGAAAAAACATACGGACTACCATCCCGTTTTATTTTATGTTTATTTTATGTTTTTGTTATTTTCTTTCATTAGCTTAAGATTGAGTCGAGTCTTGGCTTAGCAACATTGTATAGTACATGTAATTGATCAAGATCTTTAACTCGCCACCAGTAAACATCATTTATCCAACAAAACCGTGTTTATCATATCCCTACACCTAACGTTATAACCCATTTAAAAGCCCTCTTTGATAGTTTATCTTAGGTGCTTACGCCTAGTGGAGGAGGTTTTCGATCCTTTCCCAAGCCTATGGTAATCTATTTGCTATGACAGGTAGTGAGAGATATTATCCGTTTCCATTTATGAGATTTATTTTGATGACACTTGAGAGATGTGAGTATCTAAACACTACTTGTGAGGTGCTAGTTTATAATCTCCGTGCTTATTATGATTAAGTGGAACGATTATTTGTTGTAATTACTTTTATGTTAGTATTAAATTACCCCTAACTTGTATTTTGATTAGAATAAAAGCGCATTTGCTTGAGGACAAGCAAATCTCAAGTGTAAGGGTATTTGATGAAGCGAAAAGTGTACCGCTTTTAAGGGGTCATTTAAGCCCTAAATCGTATTAATTTAATCAAATATTGCCCTAAATCGTTTCTTTTGTCATTTTAGGTACTTTTGAGGAGAAATCTGGAAAAGGAGGCATTTTGGACGTTTTTTGGAGCATAAAAGTGAAGAAAACGACAAAGTCTCAAAAATCGGCTGGAAGTTACCTTTGACGGCGTCAGGATTTACTCCAGACGGCGTCATGGCTTGGCAAGAAAAGGTGGATGTGAAATTTACTCATGATAAGCCAGTGAAAATTGCATGTGAATTCTGACGGCGTCACGCTTTAACCTGATCAAGGGCGTCACGGCTTAATTCAAAGAGGGACGGCGTCACGTTCAAGGTCTGACGGCGTCAAGCCTTGATAAGCCAGAACGGATTTTGGAGAGCTAAAGAGGGACGGCGTCAAGAAGGTCACCCGAAGAACCCTAAAGCGGCGAGGTGACGGCGTCACACTCCATAACGTGACGCCGTCAGATGTAAAAATCTATATATAGTTTTGCAATTCTTTGTCATAAGTGTGGAACTTAGTGTGGAATTTTTGGGAGAAAACCCTAAGACGATTTTAGCATCTTTTTCAAGGCTTTTTGCCTTGAGATCTTCCATGTTACATTGAAGATAAGTTATCAATTAATCATTCAATATGTCTATGTGTTGTTTGATTCTATCTTGTTCTTGTCTTTTGATTAATATGTTAGGCTAGATTTATCTTGTGTTTGCTTAGATCTAATGAAACCTAGCTATTGATTATTGGTTATTAGTGTGTTATTAGTTGTATTGGATGATTGTTTATCTATGTTAGGCTTAAGAAAATGGCTAACTTCCTATTCGGTAACTTGCTTGAACGTCTTAAGAAACATGAAACCAAATGCGTACTAAAGGTTTTTATGGTTGTATTTAATGCACAAGCGAATTCTAGTGATCCCATGTTAGGAGCTTCCTAGCCGGCTCGACATAGGGTGAAGTAGGAGCTTGTAGAGTTGGGGAAGTACGTACGCCACCCCACGATTGGTATTAAGGAATACACCCGTCATCCACGCGACTAATACACACTAATCAACCGGTAAAAGATAGTTAGGGAGTAAGGAAATCTAAGTGAACACATTTCTCTACACATAAGTTTTCACAACTTTTTATTTTCAGTTATTTATTTTATTTGCATTCGTAGTAATTTGGGTTAGTTGACTAGCAACTAATTCCGCCCACTCTTTCAAAACCCGAGATTTTACTTGCTTTCATAAAAAATATAAAAACATAAAAAAAGAATCTTCCTCAACCCTTAGACCTATTAGAGTAGTCTTTCATACCTAACGAACACTATTCCCTGTGGAGAACGATCAATCCCCCGTAACTTACCACTACACTATACTACATCGGTCAGGTACACTGCCTGGTGGGGTTGTAAGCCTCTTGAGATCCCTCGAGAGGTAAAACCTGTTGTAAGGTTGCAAAACCACGCATCAACCAGGAAGTGAGTTTACTTAAGTGTATCTCCTGGGCATGTTTTTGGTTCATTCGCGAGAAAGAAGGATGGTAACTGGAGATATGTATGGAAGCTGAACCGTATTACTATTAGGAGTCAATATTCCTCCACCCTGGAACGGCTATGTGTTTGTTGAAATTCAGAGCGCGAAGTTTCCTTTCTGATGAATTGACTGATTTTTGAAATCGCTTTCCCGTATTCGTTAAAGCCTGCTATGACGATTAGTGAGGCTAATAGTATTAGCTAAAGCTCAGATTGTTTTGCGAAGTTGATAAATGAGGTTTTCTCGTGAGTACTTGGACGAATGGTCATTGTATGACTTAATGGTACATTCAGAGACGAGGAAGAGCATGAAGATCATTTTGCACCTTGTTAGAAATTTGACGATCATTTGTCCATCCTGAGAGATGGATAATTGTTGAAGACAATGACGTTCTTCGCCTGACCTGGAGTTGTCAACAAAGGAGGCTACCCTGAAGATTGAAGACATTCTTTTCAATACAGGAGTGTGGGCGGTGCAGAAGACCGAGTCAAGATAGCGAACCTGTAGCTGATGAAGACGTACAGTCTCACTTCCCTATTCATCTTGGTTGTACTAAGATGAATTGAGAGCGGAAGCAGACTGGATGATGGAGAGACTGAAAGATCGTGCCAGAAATCCACAAACATCTATCACATTCCAAGAAGAAATGCAGGAGGCTCGATGAACCAGACATAAGTTCCCGAATTTGGTTTCACTTCCCGATTGATAGACAGACGAAGACAGATTTACAGGACTTGAAGAGATTGGAGGTGCTGAATGAGCGGAATCGGGAAACAGACCTTCTTGTTTGGAAGATTAGATTTTATGAAGGCCGAAGTTCTTGAAGATTAATAAGATCCTTGATGATTTAAGTTTCCTAGAAGCATTTCAGTTCGTGTTTATTTTTTTGTATGTTCGGTGATAGCTTTGTTTGAGAGATTTTGGCTAGTTGTGGAAGTTATGATGCTTATGACGGCATACCTCATTTCAGTTGGCAATCTGGGATTTTGATACTCGTGCCGAATAGTTTGTTTTCCCTCTTGGCTATGATATTTGACCTTGTTGGCTTTTGAGACTGTAGAAGTATTAAGTGGATTAAGATAGGTGGTTTTGATTACGACTTGAGATAAAGTATGACCATCATGAGGGCATAGTTATATGATGCCAGTATTATGACGTCTGGCCAACGTGATAATACTTACATCCTATAACGTGAACTTGTTGTGGGCATAGGATATCTTGGGGAGTACATAAGAAGTTAAGAATTTGAACTCCGTTGGATTATCCGTGATTAGTAAGACTTTAGATCCATCATATCGATGCGTATACTCTGCTCTCGTTCATTAGATATCTGATTGAGTTTGGACTCTCGTTTGCATTATGTTGACCTACACTATAAATCTTGAACTCCTTTTAGAACTCCTACTATTGATAACAATTAATTCGATTTGAAATCTTGATTCGTATTCCAGATGAACTTTCTGAAGATGCACCTATCGTCCATTTTATATTGCATGGACCTTTTGATCAAGATCAACTTATTTTGTCTCTTTCTGAGAAGTTTGAAACCACCTCATTTTGATCTGAGTCATGAGAAACCTTTGGTCTGAAAATCTTTTGGAAGAACCTCCTCGGACATGAGAATGGTTGTGATGATTTTTTGCGACTTGCTACCACTCCGTTTAACTTCGCATTTTCACTTTGGTTTTGTGCTTCCATTTTCGAGGACGAAAATTTCTTTTTAAGAGGGGAAGAGTTGTAAACCATAAATTTTAAATAACCAAATTTTACATCTAATTTGAAATTTCCTAAGTTATTGATTTCAATAATTTAAAACTGAAAGAAATTAAACGAATCAACCGTGAATCCAAAAAATTCGAACAAAACGTCATCATGGAGTTTTTGAACATATTTGAAGTCCAAAATATTTCTGAAACATAAAATAATTACGAGGCACCAATTTCACTACATGAACTATTGTTTCGGGCCATGTATCTTTTGTTATGCTACAACAACCAAACCCAGGGCCCAATGAACTTGGTCACACACAAATTTCGGCCTCTTGGCCCAATCCAAAAAAAAACAAATACCGGTTCCTCCAAAAAAATTCCATATTACCGAAAATCAAAAAAAAAAAAAAAAAAAAAAAAAAAAAAAAAAAAAAAAAAGAAGAACTAAACCCTAAATTCACCAAAGTCGGTTTTTTTCTCTTGTTGGCTGCTACTGTCGATCCACACCACCAAAGGAAGACTTGATCTTGTTCTTGTTCTAAACTAATCTTGTTCTTGGTCCTTGTTTAAAGTATGAAAGAATAACACATAAATCTTGATGAAAAAACCCTAAAAATTCGTATGTATGAAAACGACCAGAAATTATGTGATGAACAAATTTGATTTGATTATGTTAAAACATGTTAAAATCGACCTAAATATGTTATAGACTAACCTATAATCGTTTGGTATTAAGGATTAATGATTGGAGTGATAAAAACCCTAAGTTTATGCATGATTATATTAAAAATGATTTGATCCAGGAAAATGGTCCAATTAAATCGAATGTATCTCAGTGATACGAACGTGTTTTTGGGTGGTTTTTGAGTCTAAAACTAAGTTCTATGAAATAGCTACCTGTAGAAATTGGTTTCGTATTTTTTTGAGGTCGGGAAGGTACTTTTCTGAATTTATGAGATCGGGTGTCAAAACTGTATTTCGGGTTACGAAA
>CP139509.1:441657754-441716354 GCA_021014915.2 Artemisia tridentata subsp. tridentata | reverse complement strand
AATGTATCCATAGACAATCACAACAATATTCTATAGATTATTCTTATATCATATTTAAAATAGAGGTCTCAAAAATATATCCAACAACATTGAACGTCACATGTATGAAAAATCATTGACAACAACAATATCGCAGAAGGAAACTGCATAGAACAAGAACCCTGCAATCGAACATACGTAGACCCTGCACATTACTTTTGGGTGCGCCTTCTTTTATTGTCAGCTACTATTGCAGCTTTCATTGTTCGCAGTTGTAAATAAAAGTAGTGTCGTAGACTTCACTCACAATGATGTGCTCACTATTGCTTATTAGGGACCACGATTAGGTGACTTTGGATTGTTTTACGGTTTTAAAATTCTCCTCCTTTTGACTAACTCAATGGAAAAAGAAAATGTACCTCACGAAGAAGGCAGTAGCACAGGTTGGGGTGCTTCGCTCTTCGTGCATGCAGCTGAAGGCGTATCTACAGTAGCTGTAACCCCACCTCCTCCTTCAACACGACCGCCAGTAGTATTTTCGTCAAAAGATGATAGCGAAAGGCCACTGCCTATATGCTTGGTGCACATATACCCGGAAAACCAACTCCTAACAGATGGAAGAACTAGCATTTGTAAAATTCCTATTATCTATATCCGCCTACATTCAAATGACATAGCAAATTGAAACACGGCTGACTGGCTCAAAACCTTCACACAAATTGAACACCCTGGTCCAGACTAGACCTAACAGACAAACACAAGTCTTACAACATATACTGCGCTACATTGCGCCTCCCAGACACCTAAACCAACCAACACACACTGTTCCATCTAACCAATAAACAGTAGTATCATCCAATCCGAAAGAGTTTTCTTATTGATTATTATCAGAATAAATTGTTTAAAATCTTAATAACGCAGTCCTATTAAGCTCATTCAATTTATCTACATTTAATCAGTTTCGAATAAACAGCTGAAAATGAACGACACAAAAATCATATCAGCCAAGATCTTATAATTTACGCAACGATAACCAAACAACAACTAAAACAAATGAAGCAAAAAAATTATTTAGCCAACAAATTTGACAGGCTGTATCTCTCTAACGCAGCCTCCTCTAATGCAAATGTTAATTCTACATCTATTCCAAACAAAAAAGACCCACCACATAAAAACAGCTTTTTTAGTTATCAGTATTAAAAACATTTATACTCTATAAACACATTCCGTATTTCATTAAAACTACAAACGTAGATCTTACATTAATATCCTTGAAATGCTTACAAGCACCATCATCATACAAAATCTTCACTTGAAACAACATCATAACCCCACATAATAGCATCAAAATACAAAAGAAAGCCAGCTATATACCCTAACCACCCTCTTACTCTTCATCGAGTTCCATCAGCTCCAAATACCCATCCTTATCCTTCACTCCTTGACGCGCCGCCGCGAGGATTGCGGTAAGCGCCTCAAGCTTCTGGCGATCCTGCATCTGAATTTCAACCAAGCAATCATGACCATAAGTAGCAACATCATGAGATAGTCCGAAAGAATCGGCTTCATTAATTGTCTGCACCCGCTTTTCGATTTTTGCCCTTAATTGACTGCATTCCTCACCTATGCGAACCAAGAATCCTTCCTCCTCCGCCACTTCCTGTGAAAATAGGAACCTAAATACGTTTGCCAGGTCATCTGATCCACAAGCTTCTTTCAATTCATTCAGATTCGGAGTGTTCGCCATTTTTTGATTTAGGGATTAGGGTTATTCAAATGAGATAAATGTAAAGTCTTATAGGCGACCTTATAAATAAAAAAATATGCGGCCAGAAAATTAATAACAAAAACCGATTTCCCATTAGAACTTAATTGCAATACAAAGAATAAAAATGATTGCAAATTATAAATAAACTGAATAACTTCATCTTCCCATGCAGAAGTATAGTATTCATGTGTAAAATTATATTTGCCAATATGACAAAAAAGCCCTCGAAGTTTGCATTTTACAAGATAAACCCATCAATTGGATGAGCGATACCATTACGATCCTAAAAAAAGAAAAAAACTGCATCCCGTTAATTTACTAATGCTATTTTTTAGCTGTATATATCCTGTAAATTTCGTTTCGCAACGAAAACCATCTTACGCATAACCAACAAAAACAATATGACATTAACTAACAATGAAAACTACGATTTTGTTAAACAAAGTGCAACCCCAATGTAACACCCCCGTTTTCGATATTCGCAGCGGAAATATAAGTTGGGGTGCTACTAAACAGTTCACAGACTCGAAAAGAGACGTTTTTAGATAAAATTGTTATCATTCATTTATATCAGAGTTACAATATGCAGGTCCCATCAGGAGGTTCTCAAAATACATTAATAAAAATATATTATTGGTTTGAATGATAACATAGTCCATAGCCAATCCCGTGCCAATCCATGCTTCCAATAACCTGAGAATACATGCTAAAACGTCAACACAAAGGTTGAGTGAAATCATAAAGTTTCGTAAATGAAAATGTTTCATTTATTCAGAAATATGATGGTTCCAGTTATTCAGAAATAAGCCAGTTTCTGTTGTCAAAATACGCTGTTCATTGGTTCAGAAATATGTTTGTCCAGTTATTCAGAAATACGTTGTTCAGTTCAGTTGGAAATCATTTAAACACAAGATTAAATATAATAATTGCCACACACACAATTATTATCAGGGAAAGATGTATTTTATTGCGCTAAGTCTCATGGCACGCAAAACATTAACAGAACATCAACAGTCATGAGCTAATGATGTAATAATTACCCCATAATTAAATGTAGGTAACCTTGCCCCCGGGTAGGAGATAGCCACATCTCTTTATTCATCTCAAATATAATGCTTTGGGTTACGTTACGGTAACACAAAGGGGTTGTCAGCCCAATAGATCTATCCACAATATTCGCGCTCACCCTAAGTCGCGGGTGATTAGAGGTCCGTGATGGGAGGTCTTTTTGGCTTAAGGTAACTTAGCTTAAGGCAATAAAATAAGAGTAGCGTTGGGATAATACTTGTGTTTAATTCGGGAAAAAGTCCATTAATGATTCATAAATGATATAAATGCAAACAATGTTTGTAAATGTTATGAGCATGTATCTCCCCCAAAAATAATTCAAAACATGTAAAAGTAGGGGTTATGAACTCACCTTGACAATCTGGATGGAAAACAAATGAAAGAAAGTTGATAAACGTCTCCGGACAAGAAACCTGAGTTGTTATGCAAATATTTAGTAATCATTTATGTTTATTTCGTTGTGTGGTTGATGGTTAAATGCTTACTTGAGCCAATATGTAGTTTCAAATAGTAAGATTTTATCTTATCTTTTATCTGTAAGTTTCGGTTCGGTTTGTTAGTTAAAGTTATATTTCGTTCGTTGGTTCGTTAATAAATGTATTACGTTAATATTAGTTCGGAAAATAAAATAGAAAGGATGAAAATGTTGATTAGGAAAAGTTACACTTTAATCCCTAAGGTTTGGTCAAATGACAGTTTATACCCTGAACTTTTGGGAAATGACAGTTTCTACCCTCAAGTTTCAAAAATAACAATTTCACCCCTTTTTATTTGTTATTGACAGAAAACACCCTTGATAATATTTATTTACAAAATTAACACATGAAAACCTTAATTAAATAAAATCACACTTATGTTATACACGACTTGGCTAGAACTTTGGACGCGAATAACTTAACGAAAACGGAACCATTTAACGAGCTCTTGGTTTCTATAAAAAGTCACCTAGGTCGACTTTAAACATGTCAAAAAATCATAATTTATAAAATTCGTTTGGTGTTCAAAATAGGTTCCAAAAGTCGAGTGGTTCGAACATGTTTCTAAAATCTGAAAACTTGCTTTTTGAATAGCGATAGACCAAACTTTGGATGCGAATATCCGTTAAACCACTCGATGGTTTTTCAAACAGTTTCTTTCTAAATTAAGTTCATTATATGAACTCTAGTATTCCAAAAACTTAAAATTTATAGGGATCAAATAAGGGTTAAAAGTTTGGTTGAAACTTGGTGAGTTGGTCGACTAAATAGAAAAATAATAACTGGTAATATAAATTTTATACCAACGGTTTTGGACTGACTTCAAGACTCGATATCTTTTTGAAAAACAAATCATTTTCTACGATTCTTCTTCCTAATTAAAGTTTGCCAAGTAAACTTCATATGTACCAAAGACCAGATTTTATCTTGGTTCCTAGGGGTCGATCTATAGGTTGGAAGTTGGGTGCCTGGTTGAATAAAACAGAAAATATGATAACTAGTTTTTAACATTATTAGCGATAAAGGGTGATTTTTAGAGCTCAATATTTTAACGAAAACTTGACCATTTTCAATGATTCTTGTTCCTATATTTTATTTGTTGGGTGAACTCTAGAAATACCAAAAATCAGATTTTATAAACATCATTTGAGGGTTGGTTTCGAGGTCAGAAGTTGGGTATTGAGGGTGTATTTGGTTCGACCTAGATTCAGACAAAACCACCCGATTAGGGTTTTTAGTTTTTAAAACTTTATTAACTAACTTTTTATGTATGTTACTATTATAGTTGATGTGTTTTAACATGTTTAGCATGTTAGTGATGTGTTCAAACAATAATTCGAATATTATGGGAGCATAGGATTTACTGATCGAACAGAAGCCAAAAGAAGAAGAAATATATTTTGGTTTTCGATTTCCTTTGTTAGTAGTGATTATGTACTAATGTGTTTTAGATGTTTCTAAGTAAAATTAACATAAAAGAACTGAAATATAAATAGAGTTAAGTGACTTACTTAGGTTGGTGATCGACTAGGGTTTAAGGAAAGAAGGAGCTGATGCTTTGTACCCGACTGTTTCTCTCCCCTTCTGGACTTTCTAGGTTTAAGTTTAGAGTATAATTAAGGCTGTGATTATGACAGGAGTGGGTTGGGTTTGTTGTAGTACTTGGTTCGATTTGGGTGTGAAATGAGAAGGAGATTGTGTAGCTATTTATAGAAGTGGGAATTAGGGTTTTGTTAGAGTTGTGATAAGGGAACATGGTATGGATACAAAGGCTGACAAGGTCTGAATAAAGCGCCACTTGGATAGGAGGAGGAGGAGGGATGAAGAGGTGGTGATGTGGTCGAATGGCGTCCATGGTTTCTATCTACCAATGAGGTTCATCCTTGAAGAAGAAGGTGTACTAGTGGAACAATTTTCAGAAGTGAATAGAGAGGCTAGGTTCAATGTTTCCTTAAGGTGAAATTCGGTTTGGTTGTGTAGTTAGGATCGAACAGGTTTTTAGTGAGGGAGTCGAATAGGGCTTTAAAGGGTAATACAATGGGTTTAGTGAGTTGTATTGAGGGTTTTGGGGGAGGGTTGATCTAGTTAGTTTATGTATTTAGATATCTAGGAAAATATTTAGGATTATTTGATTTTAGATAATTCGAATTTTGGGTAAAATAAAGAGGAAAAAGCATTAGGCTTAAGAGGGTTGTAATATATGCTTAATAGACTTGTATATTAATGTAGGATTTGAGAAAAATATAGGTTTAATGATTTAACAAGTTATAAAAATTAATTGTTAATTTTTATCATATTTAAAAGTGACTAAATGGAATTTATAGTTTTCGTGCATTAGGCACTTGTACTTTGGGCTAAAAGACTTGTAAATATATTTAAGAAGTTTAGAAAATATAATTTATAAAAGTTATGCATAAATGGTTTGTACTTTGTGCTTTAAAAATAATATAAATGAGATTTTAAATAAAGGTTTTGCAAATAAATGATTTTATGCATAAATGACTTGTACTCTAGCTTAAATAATTTGTAAACTTAATATTTTGTAAAAAATATTCTAGAAATAAATTAGGGTTTGTGAAATGTATGCATAAAATCACAGTTATGTGAATTTAGGGTTTTACCGGGAACAAAATAGAATTATGGTTTATGGTGCTTTAATAACTTGTACATTAACTCAGATATGTTGTACTTTTATATTCTGAGGTTTAGTTGTTCATATTTGGTGTTGTGGTAAATTTTAGGGTTTCCTAGAAACTCTATTCAGATAATGAATGTATTCGTTAAGGATTTATCGTAAAATGGTAGATGGTATTTTGTAATGTTTTTATATCATGATGTTTATGAAATAAACGTTAGGTTTGTTAGGCAGGTCTTGTGGGAGCACGTTTATCAATGATGTGATCTACGTCACATAAGATGAGAGATACATTCAAATAATAAAAAAAATTACCCGTGAAAAAAGGATAATAATTCTGTAAAGTAAATGGGAAATTTTACGAGTGGTTACACCCAAAAAAACTAAACGACCGTTACACAGTCGGCGAATGACATTACGTGATATTTTGAATCAATACATTATATATATATCTTAAAAAATGACGGTTACGACATCCTAATACAGTAAGTTTGCCACATTCAGCGATTTTAACCTACCGCCTCACACCACCGCCTCAATTATTCTACACAAATTCTGAAACCATCGATCGACTAATTCAATTTATTTGGCTCTATCTTATATACGCAAAAAAAACCCCGCTAGGCCGCAACGCGGCCGGCCGTCGCTTTGCTTGTTAACAATATATTAGGTTATGTCCGAACTTTCAAAATAAGAAAGAAAAAAAGAAAAAAATTATTGAAAGTCGCTTTTGGAAATATTATCAATGGTCTCAAAATTTCGATAGTTATCGTGACTGCAAAAAGATTCTCACAAACTTTAAACTTATTGTCACCGTAAATAAAATAATAAAAAAAACTATTATTCGTTGAAAATATCAACTACAATGTATCTACCGCAGTAACACGCGGGTACCTTATTATTTGCTTATAAAGTTCAAACGACAAAACCACATCATTTGTAATTGTTTGATGAATCAGTACGTATTCAATAGTGACACCACCTACTATTGGCGAGGGGCCTTATATTGATAAGTGGAGAAAGGTAGGTTAAGTATTAAAACCTAATATTAATTCAACGTCCTATAAAGAAATGCTCTATTTGCATTGTATCCTGCGTTCTCTTTTTTCTCTTCCGTGATTTATTTATTTATTATTATTATTGTATTTTGTAACAACAACTAACTATCTGATGACAATTTATACACCACTACCATCTCACATGTAATAAGCAGTACTTGAACCTATAACCATTTCGTTGATAAAATTTTCACACAAAAAGGATACCATTGAGATACAAGCCTTTTGTATAGATCAGTATAGATATAGATAATAACACTCTTACTTTAGCTTAAAAGAACGGCTTCCAACATCCAGTTCACTTATTTGATATCTAACTCATAGAAATCCGTTACGAAGCCAGTCTACTGTAAGATGATGACACATTATCATTAAATTATCTAATTATTTGTAACGAAAAAGGTTAGAAAGAAAATACATATAAGCTAGCTAGATAATTTGGCAATAATGGTTCTGAAAATGAATGCGCATTAAAAACAATCGACAAAACTCTAGTAAATGGACCAAGTGCATGGATCAAATATCAGGTTGCACAAAAAGTTAAAAAATAACTCAAAAAAGTAAATAAACTAAAGTTTACATGAACTATTTTCCTTACGTCTTTTATAGCCGCCAGGTAATATATACAACATAACATACACTTACGAAACGAGTTAGCATCCAACTTAACGTACGTAACATGATACAGCTACATGATCAAGCACAAGAGATCGATAAGTTAAGGACATAGAATATTCCAAGAATGATTCAAATATTTCAAGACCGATCATCCCTAAGGCACCTAATTAAGAGATATTTGTTAGTTTTGCTTAATTGTTTTGTGGTGATTGTTGTTCTTCATTCAATAGACAAGAACTGAATCTAACCAAAAAATAATAGTTGAATTATCATGTTATTAATTACTATGAAAAGAAAGCCACCAAACTTATAAAACGACTTGAGATAAAATTCAAACTAATTAAAAATCTGTAAGTTTACTAAATATCAAAGTTTTAATATAGAGATCCCAACAATCACTTCTTTCTCTCAAAACAGCAAGTGTAATATCAATATATAGGATCCAAACTCATGAAATCAACACGTTAAATTAATATGGTGTCTTAAAACCTTACAACTAATTAAACAGGAAATAATAATATTAAACAAAAAAACTGCACATATTTGCTTGACTACTTGAATTTGAATATATCAAAGATCACTGCGTTTGTATATAAAATTTATCGATAGGTTTTAAGAGTGGCACCACAAAACGTACACACAATAGCTTTCCAATATCTACAATAAATTGGGATGTAACAAAATCTTGTTGCGGTTAACATATCGGCAACCATAGCTCCTTTGCCGCACCTCGAACATGATCCAGCAACCGGTTTTGTCCGCTGCATCCTTTTTTTCTGATCCACCAAAAAGCAAAAGACCACCATAAGAATTACGCTTCCGCGTTAGTACGTACGTGTTACCGGTTATCAACGTTTTTGTAACCTATGATTTACGTTCTATTTAACAAAACTATGATCATGTGTTTTGGCCTTCTGGCATGGGGTTGTGATTTATAAATCACGGGACAAAAATGTGGTATAAGTTTGAACATGGTTTTAAGGTTTTATAAGACAAAAAGTACGTACGAACATGTAGGTGGGAGTTTATTTGCAACGTTGGATGATTGCCACGTGAGAAGAGCTGTTTTGGTAATGGAACTTTAGGCTAAAGGGAGTGCAGCGAACCAAGAGGCGAACCAAGGCTGGAACGCCTGGAACACCGCCCCCCCTAGGCGATCCAGTGGGTAGGCGATACATATGGGTCGCCGGCTTCTTCTGTACTTGTGTTATTGTATGTGAGTATATATATTGCCTGCTACTTCTGCTACTTGCCTGCTACTTCTGTTATTTACATATGGGTCGTCTGCTACACCACTCCCCTTTTTTTTTAGGTTACCCAACATGCTGACTCAGCGTCACGTGTCGCAAATCGCCCCTTAGTTTGGTAGCTCCACTCTTTTCAGTCTTAGTTGTTTTACTGCCAGGTGTTTTGGTAATGGAACTTTAGTTGTTTTACTGCCAGGTGAGGTGTCTAGGTATTTATACATCATTTATAAATCATGGGTTTTGCATAGCACCGGATAAAAACCTATCTATATTTAGGGTCCCTTTGGTTTATAGGTGGGTTTGGAATATGATTTGAATTTGATTTAAGATTTAGAGAGAGAAAATATATTATTAAATTTATTTTATAATAAAAAAATGTTATTTAAAAATTTAAATAAAAATTATATGTGAGAGTAGAAAGTAGCGGGTCTCATGGGTTTTGCCAAAACCCTCCAAATGAATGTGGAATGAAATTCATTCCATCTATCATTCATTTTATTAAAAGAATGAAACAAACAACATATTATTGTCACATCAAACTTGAAACTCAATCCAAAGTGTCAAACCAAACGCACCCTTAGTTTTTTGTCTACCGACCGAATACTATAGGGTTTTCATTTTTTTGGTTTTTGTGATTATCATAAGCTAGGCAAAAGTTCTTTATAGATCCAACTTTTACCATATAACCCATCAAGCAATCTTAGCCACTCATTTTTTTTTATCAAAATAAAAAAAATAAACTTCCACCTTTTTTTTAAAACTTAAATATCTCGCAAACCGTAAATCGTCAAGCTACAAAAAAAATACCATTGCGACGAGAATTAAATTATCTTTCTATAGACATGCATTGTTATATACTTTCGACGAACTTTTTTTTTTTTTTTAATTTCCGCCCAAAAAGAATCATATATGATTCGATTTTAACGAATCATATATGATTCTTACGAATCATATATGATTCGTAAAAGAATCATATATGATTCGTAAAAATCGAATCATATATGATTCTTACGAATCATATATGATTTTTACGAATCATATATGATTCTTTCTGGGCGGAAATTAAAAAAAAAAAAGTTCGTCGAAAGTATATAACAATGCATATCTATAGAAAGATCATTTAATTCTCGTCGCGATGGTATTTTTTTTGTAGCTTGAAGATTTACCGTTTGCAAGATATGTTGTTTTTAAAAAAAAGATGAAAAATAAAAATGGATGGCTATGATTGGTCCATTGGTTCTATGACAAATATGAGATATATATTGATCTCATCTCTCATAAGCTATAGGTTTTTGAATGAGTTTTTGAAAAGTTTAATTCATTTTAAAGAAAGAGTCGAGTTATTTTAGAAACCAAACATTCCTCACATACCAAGGGACTCATCCCCACCATCCATCTAAAAAGAAATCAATGGTTGAGATTAAAAGCATTTAATATTTCACCCATTTTTTATAATTTAAATATCTCTTAAACCGTTAATCGTTAAGCGAAAATAATTACACCATCGCGACAAGCATTTAATTATCTTTCTATAGACGGGCATTTTGATATACTTTCGACAAAAAAAAAAAATTCATTTTTTTCACGTTTTTTTTCGTAGCCGAAAAAATCATATATGATATATCATATATGATATTACATATCATATATGATATATATGATATATCATATATGATATTACATATAATATCATATATGATATGTAATATCATATATGATATATCATATATGATATATCATATATATCATATATGATATTATATGTAATATCATATATGATATATCATATATGATTTTTTCGGCCACGAAAAAAAACGTAAAAAAATGAAAAAAAAAAAAAAAATTGTCGAAAATATATCAAATTGCCTATCTATAGAAAGATAATTAAATGCTCGTCGTAACGGCATATTTTTTTTCGCTTAACGATTAACGGTTTGAAAGATATTAATATTTGAAAAAAAAGGATGAAAGTGGGTTTTTTAAATTGTTGGGATTAATCTCATCCATTAGATCAAATGAAGATGGAGGGTGGAGATTAGTCCCTTGGTATGTAAAAAAAGTTTGGTCCTCAAATGATCTTAAATCATTTTAAAGAAATGGACGATTAACCATTATAATGAATTAATGATGTTTCAATTCAAGTCTAGCATGCACAAATTATTGTTAAATCGATTTTTATTTGCATGTGTATGTATGTTTAAAAAGATATGTGTGGCGCAGCCCCCTTAATTATGTTGGGTTTCAACTATTTTTGTGAGCAGCTTATAGGTTTTAAATAGTAGGTCAATTATAACTTTCATATTATCGAAACTTTGTGCTTGAGCCTTTACAAGTTCTATTATTAGTTTTGAACTTATGATCCATTTTTTGTGCTTGGACCTTGGAACCTTAAGATATTAGTTTCGTTGTTTGGGGTTACACCATGTAAGCTAGCTTGAACAGGATCTTAGGATTTAAGTCGATATATTTGTGACAAGTCATCCACGTTAACTATTGACTGGCATGGACGGAACCAGGGATTCTTACAGGGTCTCGGGACACTGATAGATTTTTTTGATATAAAGTTAATTTTTGAAAAAAAAATATTGATTTTTACTTCATGCACTCGACTTATCGAAATGTGTTTCCAGTGTTGCTTTTTAGCTCTATTATATTACGGTTCAAAAAAATTTGTGCGCCCGATCATATTTGGTATTAGTTTCGTCCCTATTAACCGGGTTCGAGTCTCGGATTGTCTCTGATTAGTTCATGGATACTAGCAAGTTCCACTATATATGGTTGAGCTAAATTTATTAGTCACTATTCCTTATGGCAATATATATACATAGATAAGCATACATGTAAATTTGCAAGGCCGGGTTACTGTACATATGCGGATTATATTAGGATACACATGTTGAGTTTACTGAACGTTAACGCCATATTATTTTTTGCTTACGATTGGTATTTATCTATCATATCGAGTCAGTTTATATTATTTTTGGGACATGATATCCTAACACCCCTGCAGGGGGTGTTTCAATCATTAGGTGTTGCCACCGCTTGTACTGTTTGTTTTTTCGGGTTGTACATTTGACTAAAAATAGGGGGCCCCACATGTAAGGGGTGTTACCCTAACACATCCCTTATTTTTTTTGGATATCGAGTTAGTTTGAGGTAAGGTCACGTCACGCCAGTGTCTTGTGACCAAAAAGAAAATAAATAAATAAATAAAGGTTTGCAACAAATACGTACAGTAGGACAAATTATCACACAAAAGTTCCAATTAAAGTGGAATAGCAAAATTGTCTAGCAACTTTGCTTACATAAAATGGAAAAATCATGGTGTATGTGTTTGACTTTGATACCTTAATTTCCTAAAGATAAAGGGCAAGTGAATTTGATATGAACACGAAGGTGATAGGGAATTCAAATTCCGCAACCTTAATTCCCCAACTGCCTTCTAATGAATGCATTTAATTATAACACCATACGCAATTGGCAACCTTACAACGCTAAAACAAGATTAGTGTGACTAGAATGAAACCCCATCAAATTCATGAACCGCATCCGTTGTTTTTTTTTTTTTTTTTTTTTTTTTTTTTTTTTTGTTTTTTGGAACATAGACATGCATTAAGGAAAATCAAAATCCGTACATATCACTCCTCTAAAGCGAGGTAAGTTCTTCAGGGAAATTGACATCCCAACTAAACTCTAAAGTGTTTGAAAACGCATAACGGGCAATTCAGTGAGCAACTTGATTTCTTCCTCGATTAACCCATGAAAAGGATATCTGCATATTTTTTGCCCATAAATGAATGTCATTCACTAGAGCAGCTAAACCCAATGGTGGAGGAGATTCTAAAGATGATAAGGAGATAGCCGCTTGGGAGTCAGATTCCACAATAGCATTTAACCACCCACGATTAAATGCTAAAGAGCAAGCAAAATGCACCGCGATGATCTCGAGAAGAGATATGGCGTGGCAACGATTACCAAGAGCATAACAGAGGCAACCTGCAGAATCACGAACAACAATACCAAAAGCAGCATTAGAATCCTTGAATGCAGCATCACAATTTAACTTCACCAAACAACCGTGGGGGGGGGGGGGGTATCCACTGAGGAGAAGTGAGTGAGACGGAATCAAGACTAGCAGCTGCTGAGGCAGGCCTTAAAGTAGATTGAGAGGCTACATACTTCTCAAATTCATTAAGCTGAGCAGTAACTTAGGCCAAGGTGTTATGTGGGGATAAATCCACATTATCGAAAATAAAACTATTACGTGCTTGCCATATAAACCAACAAGTTGTTGCAATAATTGATAGAATCCGAGAGACATCATGAGCAAAATGGCAATCAATAAAACTTTGAATAAGGCCATTTATATTAATACCTAATGGAGGAGGCCGGAAGCACAGAGGAGAGCCAAACCAAACAGGGCGAGTCCAAGCACATTCAAAAAGCAAATGTTCAATTGATTCAACAGAAACATTACATATCAGACATGTTGGAGAAGGAGAACAATGTCGTCAGAATAAATTCTCCTTTGTCGCAACCGAATTTGAAATCGCCTTCCATAAGAATAATTAGATTTTTGGTTGAACCGGGATATGCCAAATTACTTTCCAAAATTTTGAAGACAAATTCATACTCGACCCACCGTGTTGCAACCGGTTGATTCACCAATGCGAGAGCTCGTTTGTAACCGAACTTAACCGTATATTGACCCTTCGAATCAAAGAGCCAAACAAGCTTGTCAGGAGAATTAGTTTGTGAGATCGGAATCTTCAATATCATTTTAGCTTCCATAGCTGAAATATGCTGACGAAGCATCCTAAGATTCCATTTGCCATCCTCAATAAAATCAATAACATTGTTGCAATTTTGAAATGGTCCCCGGGGTGAATGAATGTAAAAATCATGAGTAAAGGGAACCCACTTTTGTGTCTAGAATGAAATGCTTTGCCCGTTACCAACTTGCCATTTTACACCTTGTAATAATAAATCACGATCGTGCAGTAAACTAATCCAAAGCCAGGAGGGATGCGACCCTTTTTTAGCTATAAGAAAATTGGAGTTTGGAAAATAAAGACCTTTAAGTATTCTTCCCCAGAAGGCTTTAGGGTTAATAAGAAGTCTCCATCCCTGTTTAGCTAGAAGAGCGGTGTTGAAAGCCTCAAAATCCCGAAATCCAAGCCCACTGTCATGCTTAGGTTCAGAGAGTTTTTTTCCAGCTTTTCCAATGTATGTGGCGCTCATGGGAGTCACCACCCCAGAAAAATCAACGAACATATGCCATAAGCTTATTCAAAAGGCTTACCGGAAGCTGAAAGTATTGCATTGCATAAGTTGGAATGGCTTGGATGACTGACTTGATCAAAACCTCTCGACTTGGGAAAGAACTTTTTGCTTCCAACCTTGTAATTTTTAGAGCACTTTGTCCAATAAGAAATCGAACAACTCCGTTTTTCGTTGGCCAAAAATCGATGGAAGACCTAAATATTTAGCATTGAAATCCGTCTGGTGCACTTGAAGAGTAGAACAAATATCATTACGAAGAGAAGAAGGGGTGTTAGGTGATGATATCAAATAGTAACATATTATTAGCATCATTTATCCTATGTATATTGCTTGTTTTATATTATTTTATATGAGAATTGATACTTAATCGCTTACTTTTGTAAATTTCAGTTATTGATAAGGATTTATTTGGTACCTTTTTAAGGGGTCATTTAAGCCTAAAATCGTATTATTATGATCAAATATTGTCTCAAATCGTTTCTTTTTGCATTTTAGGTACTTGTGACGAGAAATCTGGAAATCGGCACTTTTTGGATGTATTTGGATGAAAAAGTGAAGAAAACGACGAAGTCGCGAAAAACCTGTCAGACCTGGAGCTCTGACGGCGTCACATGCTACAACGTGACGCAGTCACTTGTTGATTATGCTGGATTTTTGGTTCAAGTTTAACAAGAGACACCTCAGTCAAATTCTGGAGATCCACAACCTGACGGCGTCAGGTGTTAATTGAAGATGAGTGTCATGTGTTAATTTAACAAGAGAGGGCCCAGACACTTTATAAGAGGACGATCAAACTGAAGGTGACGGCGTAAGGAGTTACTAAGTGACGCCGTCATAACGGCGACTTGCACAAGACGAAACCTTAATCACGGCGAGCTGACGGCGTCAGGACCCATAAGCTGACGCCGTCAGAGTTGTATTCCTATATGTATTTTCTTTTGTTTTTCATTATACGGGTGACATCTTTGGGCAACATCTTGGAGTAGGGTTTAAGGACAATTTTAGCAACTTTTGTAAGGGTTTTTCAACCCTCAAAACTTATGTTTCATTGAAGATAAGTTACTCGTTTAATCATTCAATATGTCTATGTGTTATTTGATTACTTGTTTATCTTTTCTTCTATCTAACATGCTAGCTTAAGTTTATTTGTGTTTGCTTAGATCTAGTGAAACCTAGTTGTTAATTATTGATTTGTCGTCTATTGTTTAGTTGATTGCTTCGCGTTAGGCTAAAAAACGTGGTCGACCTCTTATATGTAACCGGCTTGAACGTCTTAGAAACGCAACCGTAGAGTGCACTATTGGTTTTTCTCGTTGTATTTATTGCATGAATTGCGGCTTGTAGATCCTAGAAAACTTAATAGACTTTAAGGTTTTTAAGGGAGACTAAGATTCATAGAGTTGGGGACTTCGGCACCTCCCCACGACCGATATTAAGGAATACAACGCTTCAACTAAAACAAGGACGTGACAATTCGACAGATCAATAGGTGATAACTAGGGAGTAATTAAATCTAAGTAAACACGCTTTTCCCTTTCATAAAAAGTCACCAATTGTATTTTCTTTCTTTTTAGTTAGTTTAAATCAGTTATAATTAGTTTTTGGGTTAGTTGATTAGCAACTAATTCCTCCCACTCTTCTAAAACCCAAGATTTTTACTGCTTTAATAAAATATAAAAATACAAAAAGAATCATCCCTCACCTCTAGACCTATCTCGTCATACATCTTGACCTAACAACACTACTCCCCTAGAGAATGATCAATCCCTCGGATTTACCTATACTACACTACAGCGATCAGGTACACTGCCTGGAGGATTGTAAAACTTCGTTTCGAGGTTCTGCAAATCTTGCATCAGGTTTTTGGCGTCGTTGCCGAGGAATAGTTAATAGTTTAGGTTCGATTTCTATCTCGTTTAGGTCTACTCACGAGATTCCTATCAAGTGAGATTTTATTTTTTTTAATTAGCTTTCTCGTAGTCTATCTTTTCTTTGTGTCTTTGTTCGTAAAAATCTTTTCATTGACTCTTTCATTCACCATTATGGAGAACGCGAATCCACCATACTACCAACCACGAAATTCACCCACTCCAATAAAAAATGACATATTGATGTTCCAACAACATCAAGATGAACCTCTCTATAATGCATGGACGAGTTTTAAATATTTACTCCGAAAAGTCCCTCATCATAGCTTTAATTTATGGTCCCAAATTCAAATATTTTACCATCGTGTCAAGCACTATACCCAAATGGACATGGACCATGCAACAGATGGGAAATTTAGGGAATTAAATGCTGAAGAAGCATGAGAAATCATTAAAGATTTAGCTCAAAGAGAATATGTATGGAACAACCCAACAAACGTCATTACGGATCAATTAATAACAAGTTTGAGGGATCAAGCAAGAAGTTTGTTTGGGGATAAAAATGTTAGAGTTGAGATACCTAGGTACATTTCATGGTTAGGTGACACCATAATACAAGATGAACACATAGGTAATCAAGATAAGATGGAGGATAGAGTAGAAAATCTAAGTCCACGAAGTACCCCACAAGTCCCACCATCATTTGATGCACACACACCGCCCGTGACTTACCCGAAAGAAGTAGAAGAGACTATAGGAACCCCGATTGAAGTAGAACCTTTGGAAGAAACATAACTAGAGGAAATAGGTTTGAATACTTTTAGTCATAACCTTTCTCTTAGTTCTATGGAAGTTCCTAGTTTTGATGAACCAGAGCCTCAACCAAAGTCGTTACCCAACTTTCCATCCTTAGATGTGCATTTAGGAATTGAAAAAGGCCCCGATCCACCCATAAAACTATATAGTCCGGGTAGTTTTACGATAAAGGTAGTAGACTCTAAGCCTTGTAGAGAGGAAGCCAATATAGGAGTGAAACATGATCTTACATACTTACATCACCCATTTACGATTGATCACAAGAAAAATTATGGGTTTAAACCGGGTTTATTAGGTTAAGAGGGATTGCTAACTAGGAGTCTTTCGAAGTTGATAGAAGATGATCCCTTTCTAGGAGAAAACTTTGATTTACCCATTGACCCAATCGAACTAGGTAAGGTTATGATAAAAGGAGCACATCTCTTTGAGCATATAATTCATCCACCACTATTTCTGCACGCGGCATACTACCACCGTGTAGGGAAAACTTCCCTTTTATCCATTAAATAAGGGTAGAGTCAGGCTCGTGACTCGAACAAAAACAAGCGCTTCTTGGAAGGCAACACAAGCTTTTTGTTTGTTTGTGTGATTTTTATTTTTTTATTTGAGTCATATATATGTCTTATCATCATTGCTTAATCTTTCATGTTTCGAATAATTTGTGAAAATGCTTTATTTTGTTTTTAACCTCGTCTTAATTGCATATAAATGTATTTTACAAAAAGATAAGTGTAGGGAAGATCATATTTGTTTAGAAAGAACAAATTCAAACATGAAAGTTAACAATGAATGATTAGCATATATTTATGTATTTGTCTGAGTCAAATGCTTGTATCGAGTCACAATGAATGTTTTGCAGAATTTTCAGGTTTTTAATAATAAGATTTTTCTAGAAATTTTTCAGAAACAAAACGCAAAAATACTGTCAGGTCATTCCTGACGGCGTCAGGCATTGTAGCAGCACAGTTTTCCAGGATTTTGTTTTTTCTGCTGGAACTTGATTTTTGAAAATTTTCAGAATTTTAAATTTCCAGGAATATGTAGACATTTATTTTGCAAGCATTATATCTTACTTTGCTTTCTAGGAATTAGTTTTTCTGTATATAGTGTTTACCGCCGATTTTATGCGAGGTTTTGTGCTTTTTTTCTTAGTGAATTACAAGTTATATTGGACAAGAAGATAAAAGATGAAGTATGATGAGCGTTTATTGCATTTATTTTCTTGGAGGAGGATTTAACCATGTTTTCACATCGTCCATGCACTGGTACAAAAAGTGGTATTGGTCACACCAAAAATGTGTGACGATATGCATATAGTCACACACGTTTTTTTTGTGTGTGTGTCACCAAAAGTCGCGCCATCGTAGGTGGCATATGGTCACATTGTTTAGTTTGTGGCCGTTTTTATTGAAAAAGGGTGACCAAAACCCGAATATGTGTGACAAATTAGGCACAAGTTTTGTTGGATTAATCAGTTTTGTGTGACCGTAAACACTTTATAGTCACACAAATGTGTTTTTAGAGTAACTATTGTTCGTCCTTTGGCCACATAAATATATAATATATGTGACATTTGAGATGATTTATCCAAGTAAATGTGTATTTTGTGTGACTATTTCCCGTCCTATGGCCACATGAATATATAATAAATGTGACGTTTGTGATAATTTAGTCAGACAACGTGTGTTGTTTTTTTGGAGTTAGTTACATACAATTTAAAAAACAGTAGCTAAAAGTGTTAATAAGTGTGATAATATGTTGTTTAAAGTGAAGAAATGTGTATTTTGTGTGACTATTGTTCATCCAATGGCCACTTGAATTTTATGTTTGTGTGGCCTTTTGTAATATTTAGTCACACAAAGCAAGTTTTTTTTGGGTATTTAGTCACATACAAAAAAGCAGAAAGTGGCCAAAAGTGTTAATAAGTGTGACCATATGCTGTTTAAAGTGAAGAAATATGTATTTTGTGTGACTATTGTTCATCCAATGGCCACTTGAATTTTATGTTTGTGTGGCCTTTTGTAATATTTAGTCACACAAAGCATGTTTGTTTTGGGTATTTAGTCACATACAATTAAGCAAAAAGTGGCCAAAAGTGTTAATAAGTGTGACCATATGCTGTTTAAAGTGAAGAAATGTGTATTTTGTGTAACTATTGTTCATCCAATGGCCACTTGAATTTTATGTTTGTGTGGCCTTTTGTAATATTTAGTCACACAAAGCATGTTCGTTTTGGGTAATTAGTCACATACAATTAAGCAAAAAGTTGTCAAAAGTGTTAATAAGTGTGACCATATGCTGTTTAAAGTGAAGAAATGTGTATTTTGTGTGACTATTGATCATCCAATGGCCACTTGAATTTTATGTTTGTGTGGCCTTTTTTAATATTTAGTCACACAAAGCATGTTTGTTTTGGGTATTTAGTCACATACAATTAAGCATAAAGTGGCCAAAAGTGTTAATAAGTGTGACCATATGCTGTTTAAAGTGAAGAAATGTGTATTTTGCGTGACTATTGTTCATCCAATGGTCATATGAATTTTTAGTTTGTGTGGCATTTTGTAATATTTAGTCACACATCGAATTAAACAAAGAGTGACCAATAATGTTGATAAGCGTGACCATATTATGTGAGTGCATCTTTTAGTCACAAGGTTACTACTGCTATTACTAAGAGTGACCAATAATGTTGATAAACGTGACAATATATATATATATATATATATATATATATATATCATATATATATATATATATATATATATATATATATATATATATATATAATATATAACATAATTAAAAACAAAAAGAAATTTCAAATTGAATTAACCTCGAATGTATATAACTGAACAAAATATACAATTGTAATGTCGTACATAATCAAATTCTCAAGTACCATAATTTAAAAACTTTTGACTCTTCGGCGGCTTAGCTTGCAGTTGCTTTAAGTCTTTAACAGATACATATTTGCGCTTCGATGGTACTGGTGGTCCACATTTAGTCACAGGGTTTGTTGGTGTAACCTGTAGTAAACAAAAGACGCTTGTATCAAACATTGAATTAAATATGAAGAATTATATATATGTAGGTTGAAAAAACACATGTACGTACCTCCTCTTCAACAATAACTTGATCATTTGGCCATGCAACGAAACCACCTACGACTGCCTTAACTGTTTTGAACCCATTATTTGCTACGTCCGGTATGCATGCTGCATCAACTAACGATGAATCAATTGACACTCTGTAGCAATCATTTGGGAGTGGTTGGTTATGCAGCATTTGCTTTCCATGAGACTGGTATACGGTACCCAAAGCAACGATATTTGCTTTCTTTAAGTGCCACAATTTGCACTTAAATGTCTAGAAAAAAAAAAGAATTTTTGCATGTATATCAGAAATTATTTAAACAAAAGAATAACAAGAAACATGTTGAAATACATACTGTTGGCAGTGCTTGTGTTGGAGACACATTTTGTTGCGATTGGGAATCTGGAGATCCGTTTTGTCGTGACTTAGGCTTTGTCTTAGGTCCGACAGTTTTAGCAGGTTCCTATATGTATATATAAAACACGTTACATTATTTAAACAAAAGAATAACATGAAACATGTTGAAATACATACTGTTGGCAGTGCTTGTGTTGGAGACGACACATTTTGTTGCGATTGGGAATCTGGAGACCCGTTTCGTCGTGACTTAGGCTTTTGCTTAGGTCTGACAGTTTTAGCAGGTTCCTATACGTATATATAAAACACGGTACATTAGTCATGTATGTAAAATTCAAAAATCAAATGATGATGTTTTATTACTTTACCATTTTTTCCGTTACCTTTTCCGAAGTTACAAGGCCATTAGACTTCTCCTGAATTCTCGCATCTTTAGCACTTACAACATCACTTGGCTGAGTGCCGTCCACCTCATTAGCGCTGCTATCTATATTGTCAATGGCCATTGGAGTCACCTGCAATATAAATTAAGAAATACATTGACTCATCAGTTTATGTTCAATGCCTGGTATCATTAGCATCAGTGGTGTTAGCATTAGAAAATGAAATTGTTAACAACATTAAAAATGGCTTACATCTGAGGCTACTAACAATTGATCAGATGCCGAATTTAAATGCATCCCTTGTTTACTCAACTGTGCCATCAGTAGAGTAAGCATTCCCTTTGTTTCTTCCATCTCACTGGATAATTTCTTGACCAGCACATCTTTTTCGGTCATCTCGGTGGACAATTTCTTGACCAATATATCTTTTTCTTGACGCTCGCGTCTCTCATTATCCAGTTGAGTTTGAAGTAACTCAAGTCTTTCATTGGTTTCTTGTTTTCTTCGAGGAAGGCCAAAATACTTCTTTTATGTTACTCCACCTCCTACTCCTCTTGCATAACCGCCCTTTTCCTTACCAAAGACAACTGTCATGGCATCAGTGCCATTATCAAGACTCAAGGTTCCTTCCTTGATTTGGTCATCAGCTTCTTTCTGCACAAAAAATATAGGAAATGTTGGGATTAAAAGTCTTCTTGATGCTGTTAGAGTAACCGCTGCTCATATTTATGTCAATGCTGCTCAGCTGGAGTTAGTGCTGCTCATGAACTTCAATGAAAAATATACTACTGCTAGTACACAGTTACTGCTGTTAGTACGCAGTTAATATTGCTGGTATATAAGTTACTACTGCTAGTATACAGTTAATGCTGCTGGTATATAAGCATAATAATAGAATTTGCAGTCAAACTTACAAGTTTATCTCCCACTGATCAAATCTCATCATCTGGATATTCGCCTCTTTGTTTACCCTTCCTTCAACCACATTACATCACGCGGGGGTTCTTCATCTGCTTCAATCTCTTTATTTTCGATCTAATAAACATCAAATGCATACACATGTAAAGTTAAACCAAGATAAACGAAAATATGAGGATGCATACGCATGTACAGTTAAACCAAGATAATCGAAAATATGAGGGTATTAAATGCAAATGTGCAAATTGTGCAATGTAAACATATTCATTTCTCATACTGATCGTCTCTCAATTTGTAAAACAAACATTATGTAATCTTACCATTTTCTCTTTGACATAAACATATCCACCTCGTCCCATTTTATGCTGATAAATATTTTTGGAACGCGACATTTTAGCTTTATCAGATTTCTCCTAAAACCACAAAATCATAAGGCGTTTAGATGCGGTAATGCTGCAAACTGAAAATTATGAAATGACTTATAGACTTAAATAAAGATGACTAATTAAAACCTTGTATGCATCGGTGGTCGTGTAGTTTACAAACTCGACCCAGTCTTCTGATTTCACAATTGCACTATACTTGGCCGGGACTTCAGTCAGTTTCGAAGGTGTATTTAGGTTGGGTAAACTGCATTTTTCTCTGAGCTTCATTCTGTAATTCCTTAGCAGTTGACCAAGACGAGTCATTACCAATTTTCTGAATGTCACATCAACATCAAAAAATTTCTGCAAAGATTAACACAATGTTGTTAATTAGTTGCACATAATGTAACTGCATAGATAAACTTATGTAGTACTGGGTTACAAAATAGTATATATGTACCGTGATTTCAGCCCATAGTTTATCTCTTGATTCTTTATTCACGTTCTTCCAGGAAAGAATATTCAAACCTATGTGCTCACGAACCAGATCTCCTAAAAAACTTGTAAACGGTGCTCTGTGTTCCCTTGATACCCTACTCAATGCATCGAAGGTTACCTTGAGCTTTATTCCACCAGGTTGGCCATACTTCAAGCGAAACATTTTTAGCCTGGTTATGCCCCTCTTAGCCAGTATCCTATCTGGTTGGTTGGTTCCAGGCGCATCTATATCTTCATCATCAGAATACTTTTCGGATTCATATTCTAAGTTGTTATCTTCATTTTCAATATCAGGAGGAAGCAAAAGATGATTATCAACAATGGGTTCAATTTCCATGACTCTTGAGCAACAAAGGGTAAAAGAAAAATGATTCTGGCTTAGCTTGGAGAGTAATGGTGATAAAAGATTTGATTTTTGTGTTTTCTTTGCAGTCTTTTTTTAAGAGAGAAAAGAGGGTATATGAAGAATATGAATCGTTATTCTTGGTAACTGCTTGTAATTAGGTGATTTAAAAATTTTGGATCAAAATTTTGGCTCTAAGTTCTAATTTGAAATTAACAATTGAATTATTTGAAAATTTTGCCTTTGAACCTGTTAATTAAAGCATAAACTTGAATAAATCAAAATTTTGGCTCCAAATGTTATATATCATTATCTTAATAATCGCAAATGTACCATCTAACTGTGCAACTATCACATCAAGAACACAAACTGCTACCCATTTAACAAACCAAAATACTAACATAATTACCAGTTATTGTACCCTTAATAATTACATTTACAAAACACAAATTGCTACAATTTTTTTTTTTTTAACATTGAAGACTTTTTATTCATATATTGAAAACCAAAACCAGCAAGTTGCTGGGGAATACAGAAAGGAGAACATTGAAAAAATAATACAGTACATACATAAGGGAAAATCAGTATCCAAATTAAATTTCAGAATTGAACCAAATACCATTTACAATACACAAAAGCTGTTAATGTATATCCTAAACCCCTGAACCATCTTCGTCTTGCCTTTCCTATGGCTGCTAGAAGGTGCTCCAAAACCTATAGGATTCTTCTTACACGGCATTCCCAAGACAATATCTGGAGTAAATTTCTTTTTGTGTGCCTTTTCAACTGGTATTTGAACTTGCACAGGGACAACCAGGATAGGAGCTTGAGATGGGAGTTCCTCTGGAGGTTCAATGGCTTGGATAGGTTCCACTTCCCAAGTATCAGTACTTGCATCAGAATGTTGCTCTGGATAATACCAAGCAAGGAGGCCAGGAAGGATGTTGAGAGCACCATCATTTGATTCTGAACTACTTGAATCAGAAGAAATTTGTATGACATCTACAAATAACAACTGTTAGATCAGTTTTATTGATTCAAATGTTAAACTATATCACAATAAAAGAAAAACCTTTTGATGGTTTACCATTGCAGAAGAATCCATTGTGTTCTCATATTTAGTCCTCTTTTGTGGTATCCCAAACAATGAGGCAATGTTGCATAAACTAGGTTGCATTTCAAGTCTCATTGGTGGCCAACTAGGCTGCAATTGAAGTCTCAATTGGACCCCTCAATGTACTCACAAACATGGGACCTCTCAGGGTACTCACAAGCAGTTCAAAAGCCTGTATTTGTAGTCTCAATGGACATCTCAGTGTACTCTAATAGGCTGCATTTGGACCTCTCATTGGTGGCCAAGCACAAACAAGTCTGCTAGGTACTCTCATTACTGGCCAATCACAAACTAGGCATATTCCAATGCTCTCATTGATTTAGACCTCCCAGTGTACTCACAAACAGGCAACAAAAAATACTCAAACACAAAACACTTAATTTAACATAGCATAACAACCATTATGTATATGAAAATCAGAGTATGGAAAACAAGAAAAACAGAGCATACATTAGACAGAGCATAACAACCATTTTAAAATACAAAACAACCCCATTTTACATTAGAATCGGTAACAACCACTAACATCACCATTTATAGATCAAAAGTCTGATACTAATTATTGTACAATCAATCATCAACTGATATGTGAAAACATTAAAAAACATACCTTTGTTGTTATTTGGATTCATTGTTTGCGTGTTTGTGTTTGCCAGAAGAATGTGTGTTTTGATTAGGGTTTATTGATTATTGTGTGTGTTTACAAATGATCGGGTAAAGGGATTAATTGCCGGTTGACTATTGAATTTGTGGTTTGGTTTAACTATAAATGACGTGGCAAGATTTGTAAAAGAAGAAAAAAAAGGCTAATGGTGTTGACGTGGCGGTGAAAACCGGCTATAGCCGGTAACTAGGGATGGCAACGGTTCGGGTTCGGGGCGGGTTTTAGTGTACCTGTACCCGTACCCGAACCCGTTTATAATATACCCGTACCCGCCCCATATCCCACCGGATACCCGATTAATATTATCCATCGGTTTTTCGGGTTTTCCCGCGAGTATCGGTTATCCGTAATTGAATATTATATGGACAAAATTGGAGGTATTAAGATTAAATGACACTAAAATCCACCGGCAAAACAAAATAAAATACTCTAATATATTCAAATTTTTAAAAGTTAAAGAAAATGAATATCGTATCAAAGGATTTAACGCAACGTATCGCAACACAACGTACTCGGCACGATATTCACCAAAAAAATCAAATGCGCAAGAGTTTTCAAAAGTTAATCATTTTCATTTCCAAAAATAATCTCGTTTTAGCCTTTTAAAAGGGTTTGGTATTATCATTCGTGTAACGGTAGAGAACACGGACTCACGAGTACTCACTCCAAAAAAATGAATAACCGAATAGTCGAGAAGAGTATTGACGATAACTCGAGTCGAGACGAGATGACGAAAAGAAGTCAAAGAGATAACTAACAACAAACATATCAAATAAGATGAGTCGATTGGTAATCGTCGGTATTTTCCCATAATCCCATTTTTTAGTACAAGGTATATATACTTGTTTTATGATTTAAAACAAGTTTGGACTTACGACAAAATTAATCTTTGGAAATAACAAAATTTCGCCATGACTCTTTCATTTAGCGAACGTTTCCAAGTTAAAAGACTTTATTGAAAATCAATTTCCCGAGTAATTTATAATATAACGAGTATTTATACAAACCCTAAACCCTAAACCCTAAACCCTGAACCCTAAACCCTGAACGCTAAACCAATCTGTAACTCAAACAATAACCAAACGAATAGTCCAATAAATCCAAATATGTTAGTCTACGGGTAGCATGTCTCGAATAGTCCAATAGCCCTCGTGTGTTCCGTTTTTATCCCAAATGTCTCACTCTCACGTACACTTCTAATTTCCTTACTTCGTTATTAACCAAATTTAAGAGCATTCCCAATGGTCACTCAGCGTTAAAGTTTAACACACTGCCACGTCAGCTTTAACCTTTTCACCTTTAACTAAAAAAAACACCCGCAACCATAACTCACCCTTAACTCACCTTTAACTCAACTATTTTCAAAATCAACCCCTAAACTATAATTAATACTTCATTTAACAACTAAGACGAATTACATTAATCATTAAAGTTAATACACAAATTACATTAAACATTAAACTTAAAACACAATATATAGTACGATTAATAGAAACTAAAACTACAAATTAAGAAAATGAATCATCTGAAACCCAACCGTCCTCACTCGAAGAGGACCTAAACTCCCCATCATAATACTTTCCTTCCATAATGTCAAACCAATTTCTCTCCTGCTCCATACGAGCAGCTTCCTCTTCTAGTTCGTGTTGTTCTATTTCTCTCCTCATTTCCTCATCTTGCTCCAGAAGTCGGAGTTCATCCTCACTCAGTCCAAACGGATTTGCCGGTTGTTCCACAGCTGGTGGATTGTTGGCCGGTTCATTTTTCGGTGTGAACACCGGAAAGATATCTTCCGGTGGAGTGTTCACCGGTTCATTTGGAAATTGCTGGGTAAAGTCGTGTTGTTCTGGAAATTGTTGGGAGAAGTCACGGTGAGTTGGAAATTGTTGGGAGAAGTCATGGTGAGTTGGGAATTGTTGGGAGAAATCTTTGCGAGACATTCTTGAGAATCTGTGTGTGAGTTGTGTTTGAGTTGTGTGTGTGATAATAATACTCTGGTGGTGTTGTATATATAGGCACCCTGAAATTTGAATTTGAAATTAAATTATCCCGCTTTTTGTTGAATTTTGGATTTTGAATTTGAATTTGATTATCCCGCTTAAGAACCAAGGGGGTGTTTTGTAATTTTTTCTAAACACAACGGATACATAGTACTCTAGAGGGGGTATAAATGAAATATATATATATATATATATATATATATATATATATATATATATATATAACACAACGGATACATATTACTCTAGAGGGGGTATAAATGAAATATATATATATATATATATATTATATATATATATATATATATATATATATATATATATATATATAGGATAAAGATCAAATAAAAAGACAAATATTCGTACATTACGTGAAAAGAATTTTTTTTTTCAAAATTTTTTTCGAAAAATTCCAAAAAAATTCCACAAGATCGGGTATGTTGGTGCATGAAAAAGTTGTGAAGGAAGTTTTTCTAAAAGTGGATATTTTTTCCGAAAAAAAATTATGAAAAATTACGTTTGTGCATTATATCACTTTTTTGTGCATCAAAAATTCGCTTTTGCACCCAAGTTCTTTTGACTTTTTTAATCAAAATGACATTGCACATCTAACTAAAACAAGTTGAAAATTTGTGCATCAAAATTCATTTTTTGTGCATTAAAAAAACATATAAAAACTCAAAATCAGAAAAACTTCTTTCACAAAAGTTTTATGAACCAACATACCTAATCTTGTGGAATTTTTTGGGATTTTTTCGCGAACTTTAAAAAAAAAAATCTTTTTACGTAGTGTACGGATATTTGTCTTTTTATTTTAACTTTACCCTATATATATATATATATATATATATATATATATATAATATATATATATATATATATATATATATATATATATATATATATATATATATATATATATATATATATATTTTATAGCTCAAAATCAGAAAAACTTCCTTAACGTGGCGCTAAGGGGTTAACGCAGGTGCGTTAACGCACCCTTAACGCACGCACTTCCAATGGTTAACACACCTTAACGCAGTGAAAGTTGTTAACCATTGGGAACAAATGAGTTACTATTTCCTTTCGAGTCACGGTCAAACATTTATTCCCTCGGGTCAATAATAATGAATCCGATCCCAAATCATTCCAAACATTCCCTCGGTTTCATTTTCTCGAGTCAAACCTTAATCAAGAAGTTGATTAGTCAATCCAACACCAAACACAATTCCAAATCAACTACGCTAGTCAATCCAAACCAAACACAAACCAAATCGGACCAATATTATCCATCTATTTACTTTTGGCGCATTTCCATGGTCCCTTTTCCCGCCTAAAGTATTGGGAACCGTTCATATACCTCTCCAGCCTATTTATACATATCGATTGGAAAACCGTTCATAATCAACCGTTCATATACAACTCCTTTGATATTTTCATTAGATATTATATTTCAAATTTCAATGGCTAAATCCTCTTCAATTCCTGTTTCAAACAAAAACAAACGCCCAAGGGATGATTCACCTCCTCCAATCCCTGAAAAGTTAAAGAAATTTTTTGACATATCCCAAGAAATTTGGGAGAAATGTCATTCTGGTAAGTATGGTACTGAAAAAACATTGATAGAACTTGTTAGGAATTAAGCTTAAGCAGTTAGTACGGCTGAATGTGGAAGTTAGTACTGCTAATGAGTTTTGAAAACAAGAACAGTTAGTACGGTTATATGAAGAAGTTAGTACTGTTTATGTTTTTGTAAAAGATAATTATAGAAAAGATATTGTGTATATCTTATACGATTAGGTGATAGTTATCTTGTAAAGGAATCCTTAGTCTATAAAAGGATCTCCTAGGTGAAGATTAGAGAATTAAGGAGATAAAGCTTTTGTTTAAGATTTAAGGTTGTAAAACCCTAGTGATAGGAGATCACTCGTATTATTCATTAATAATATTGAATCATTAAAGTTGAATTATTGTTTTCATTGTTCATTCACTGCTTACATACAAATCATACAAAGCACAAACAAATAAATCTTCTAAGTGCTAGCTAGTAAATTCCGCGTGCTAGACTAAGCATCATTGAAAGTATCTATCTAACACAAGGAGTGTGTGTAGATCCAGTCAGAACTTTACAACAAGCGTATAAAGAGGCTGGAAGAAAAGAACAAGGAAGATTAAAAGATCATTTTGGAGCATCAGAAGAAAGTAGATGCTCGGAACAAAGAAATAGAAGAAACAAGAGAGAAAATAGTTGGTGTTTACAAAAGTATTGAAGATAGTTTATATATTTGTTAATGTATCTTTTGTTTATATATTTTGACCATGTTAATGTAAACTTATTTTGACTTAGTTTATATATTACTTAACTTTCCAATTCATACAAGTTTATGGTATTTGAATGCAGTTATTATTATTAGTTTATGATATTTGTGTTTCACTTAATGTTAAAGGGGTGTTTGGTTTCTTGGATACTTAGAAGACTATTAACACTGAAACAGTAAACTGTGTTGTAATGCAAGAACAACAATATAACCAAAACTGATTAAGTGTCTTCCTTTACACTTAATCCCTTCCAAATGTATGAGTGCAGTATGGTTTTAAAAGAAAATTGAGTTCATACTGCTAAGAAAAAGTTTTTGCACAAAGTTTGTACTGCTAGGCAAAAAATTGTACTGCTAGCGTAAAACTTTGTACTGCTGGGTATCCGTTAGTACTGTTTGGGAGTGCAGGGTATGTTTGTGTCACTTTTTACTTAAAGGGTATAAATCTCCAATTGCGGCACACAATCATATTCACGCACACATTACTTTCTCTCTTCCACGGCCTAAACGAATTTTAATCGTCATATTGCAAAACCCCCAAATCAAATCATAATGTCGAACCTAACTTTTACCAAACCTCATAATAATGTTGCCTTTTTAGAAAAATCCAATAAGTCTGTAGATTTTACTGAGATCATTGATTTCCTTAATGATAGCTATATTAAGTTTGCATTAACAGTAAAACCTACTACATATACTTCTAACATTAGCCAATTTTGGTCGTCTGCTAAGGTCAAAACTATTAATGGGGAAGTACAAATCCATGCCCTTGTGGATGGGCAGAGGATTCTCATTACAGAGGAGTCTATTCGAAGATATCTTCTCCTAGATGATGCTAACGGAGTTGAGAATCTTCCAAATACTACAATCTTTGAAAAACTTTCACTGATGAGCTATGAGAGAAAATCAGATGCTTTAAAGTTTTATAAAGGTAATTTTTCTCCTCAGTGGAAATTCTTAATTCATACTGTCTTAGTGTGTCTAAGTCCAAAGACCACTACGTGAAATGAATTTAGCAGTAATTTAGCTTCTGCTATAATTTGTTTGGCTGAAAATAAACAAAGATTTAATTTTTCAAAATTAATTTTTGATAGTATGGTTAAGAACTTGGATTCTTCAGGTAAATATTTTCTATATCCAAGGTTTTTGCAACTCTTTTTGGACAACCAATTTGAAAATAAGAAAAGTCACAAAAGAGTTTATTCCACTCCCTGCCTTACCAAAAAGGTTTTTGCTAATATGAGGAGGGATGGAAAAGATTTTTCAGGGACAGTGACACCTTTGTTTCCAACAATGGTGGCACTAGCCCAAACCCAAATGGGTGAAGGTTCAGCAATCCCAGCTGGTACCCATCACACACCCACAATTTTGGCAATATCTCATCAACAACAACAAAAGACCTATAAACGTAGGACTCACACCAAGAACACTGAGCTACCAAAGGCTAGTGGTTCTATACCAACTGTTGTAGATGAGGCTGTCACTGGTGGGGAGAGTGACATGTTGGCAAGGGCTGCCACTACTGTGTCTAGCTTAGAAGCAGCACAGGACAGTGGTAACATCATTAAGACCCGAACCAAGACAACTTCTAATGAGTCAGGTCCTCATGGAACTGATTCAGGTGAAGGACCCAGTCACATGGAAACAATGGGGGGTTCAGATGTTCATCCTAGGGGTGAGACTGAACTTAACTTTTCCAATGATCCACCTCTCGGGCAAGGTAACACAAGCCGAAGTGGTGAGGATAGTATGCAACTTTTGAATGAATTGAAGGATACCTGTGCCAAGCTATCTGCACAAATTGTTGATCTGCAAACAACAGTTGCTTCTCAAGATGGAGTCATCAAAGCTCAAGGTGGAGTCATCAAAGCTCAAGGTGGGGAGATAAAGGCTTTGAAGAGAAGGGTTAGGTATTTAGAAGGAGTCAAAGGATCAAGAATTCCCAAACACAAGGTTAAATCTTCTGAAGCTTCTAAGGATGCTCCCAAACAAGGGGGAATGAAGGCAAAGTTTCAGGGGAGGCTAAAGAGGGTGAAAGTATTGGTGCAGAGAGTGATCCAATGGAATTTTTAGTTGCTGATAACCAAGGGAATCAAGTGGTAATTGATAGCTATTTGGGCAAGATTACAACTGCTGATAGTGCTACTGATCAGGGTATTAGTGCTGCTAGTGGTCCAGTTATTGCTGCTAGTGAGCCAGTTACAACTGGTAGTACAAAAGCTAGTACTGCTACACCAGAGGTTTTTGCAACTGCTGTTAGTATACTTGCTGAGCTGAAGACATCAAAACCAGTAACCAAAGGTGTTGTGATACAAGAGCCATCATCAAAGCCAAAAGCTAAACAATCAACTCCACAGGTACAAGGCAAAGGTAAAGGGATTCTTACTGAAGAGCCTGTGGAGAAACCATTATCAAAAGAAGAGCAATTAAAACTTGATGCTGAAGTTGCTAAGAAATTATCAAAACAGTATGAAGCAGAAAATTAGAAAATTTTGGAACAAAAGAGAATACAAGAAGAAAAAGATGCTAAAAATGCAGAGTTAATAGCTTCATGGGATGAGGAAAGGGCTCAGGTTGATGCTGATTTTGAGCTTGCTAAGAAACTAACTCAAGAAGAGCAAGATCAGTACTCAATAGATAAAAAATCTAGGATGCTGAAAGAACTTATTGATGTAAAAAAGAAGTTGTATGCAGAATAAAGATATGCATCTAAGAAGAACAAGCCACCCACTCCAGCACAAAGAAGAGCTTACATGTGCAGGTATTTGAAGAATGTGGACAATTAGAAACTAAAGGATTTGAAATTCTTGAATGATAAAAGAATTGAAGAATTATATGCAATTGCCAAGAGAAAAACTGAAAGCTTCTTGAATGCTGAGGTGGTGAAGGGCAGTGAAGAAAAGAAAGAAGAGAAAACAAGTTCAAAAAGAGCAGGTGAACAGTTGGAAAGAAAAAGCAGTAAAAAGAAGACGAGTGAGCAAAAAGCAGAGAAAGAACAGAGCAGAGAACAAGAAAAAACTGAGCAAGCTGTTGCTAAAGAATAAATGCAAGCTCACACTGAACTTGCAGTTGTCTCTGTAGGAAAACCTGAAGGAGAAGCCATGGATGCAGAACCTGTAAGTGTTAAACAACCCATTGTTGATTATAAGTCTGGATCTCATGGGAAAACAGTTTATTATGATATTAAGAGGCATGATGGTTCTTCTAGAAGGTTTGTAAGCTTTCTTCAAATGGTTTATAATTTTGATAGAGAAGATATGATAGCTCTATGGAAATTACTCAAAGCAAGATTTGGTAATAAGACACCAGAACAAGCTTATGATAGAGCAGTCTGGAATTACTTGAAGGTAATGTTTGAACCAAATCCTGAGTATGAATGTTGGAGAAGACTAAAGCACAATACTGTTAAAGAATGGAAACTTTTTCAAGGATGTGGAGTACATGCTTTAACTGTAAATGAGTTGGTGATCTACATGCTTGTAGAAAAGGATTACCCTTTAAAAATTTTCAAAGACATTCTAGATCAGAAGTTGTATGGGAAGAAAAGACTCCAGCTTGAGTTTACTTATGATGATATGGCATACCAACTGCTCAAGAAGATGGAAAAGTATCTAGGACCCAAGGACAAGAAATAGAATTAAGACTGTTAGAGTTAGAGTTAAGACTGCTAGAATGTATAGTTAGTACTGCTTATGAGATAAACATGTATAGTTGAAAAACACAATGTTGAATACCTGGTTTGACTTATAAAGTCAACACATACAAAAAAAAGTAGTAACCATACTGCATTGTTAATAGCATATTAATTATAACATATCAGTTAAATTACGTTTACACTAAAAGACAACATTACATTTCTTGCAGGTGATTCACTTGGTTAATTGACTAACAGGTGAATCACTTGGTTTATGAGTCGGAGGTTCTTCATTAGATGTTTGACTTGCAGATTCTTCACTTGGTTTTTGAGTAGCAGGTTCCTCACTTGGTGCTTGACTTGGGCATACTCCACTTGCTGTTTGAGTTGCAGTTGGTTCAGTTTCTTCATCACCACTGCCCAAGTAAGCACCAACTCTTGTAGATGCATTAATATGTAAGCCAATTACATATCCACTACTATCTGGTGTAGTTGTGTTTTCCCTTGTAACACCACCTCTACCAGTATAAGATGGGGTTCCCATTCTTTCAAGGCACACTGGACAAACATACCACCTGAAATCCGTATAAGGGGGACGCCTTGCAAAAAAGGTCAATCCAGCCTTGTTTCCAGTTTCAACCCAACAGTCAATGCAGACCATTTGACAACCATTTTGTGCATCCATGGTGAAAAGTAATTGATATGATAAAGAGTTGATGATAACTGGGGTATTATATAATGCAGGAAAAAAAGGATATAATATGGTACAATGTGGTTGTTGAACAACTAGATAGGATTAAAGACAACATAAATGCTTACAATAGAGCCAAAACATTGAGATTTTGAAAATTTTGACTATTGCATACTAGGACCATTTAGGACAAAGTTTTTGTTAAAATAATAAAAGATAGTCACATGAATATTTCACAATGTGACTATTTTGAATGTATTGGTCACATATAATACCCTTATAATGTGGCCATAAACATAATTTAGATACACATTTGTGATATGGTGTGACTATTGTATAGCCTATAGTCACATGATTGTGCTACAATTAAATGTGACCATACACATTAGGATTTGGCAGGCAAACACACACTAAACTTTAGACACACATATTAACTTACGTGACCATATCTATCGAATTTTGGTCACACTTAATCATGTATGCCTATGGTTTAGTGTGACCATATATGACATTTGGTCACACTGTTCAAGTGTGTGACATATATTTGTCACTTTTAAATGCATATCGTGACTAATGCTTCAAACTTACTTTTCAGTTGTCACACATTTCAAATTCATATGTGGCTAAATTTTCAAGAAAAACTAGCAGTCACATTTAAATAATGTGTGACAAACTTGAGTATATGATTTAGCCACATACACAATTACTTCATGTGACCATATATGGATTTTGGTCACACTGTTCAATTGTGTGGCATATATTTGTCACATATGTATATATATAGTGTGACTAATATTTCAAACTTATTTGTATCCATCACACGTCTCAAATTATAAGTGATTAAATAATCAAAACAAGTTTTACTAGATACCTCTAGTCTCGAAAATATTCAAATGTGTGGCTGTAGCCTCAGATGTAATTCCGAAATGGTCACACAAGTCGGATCAAGTGTAGCTGTTTATTTTATTCTGGTACATTTAGTTACATAAAAAAGTTACTGTGTGGCCGTTCAAAAAATAGCATGTGTGACGAAATCCCAGTTTTGTACTAGTGATGTCGAGCAAATCAGGAGAGTATTAGTTTCTTTCATCTATTTTATTTTTTCCGTTATCATAACTTTGATATTTTTCAAGAACATTGGGGACAATGTTCAATTTAAGTGTGGAGAGGATAAAATGGGGTACCTTATAAACTATAACTTCGCTTGATGATTGTTTTGTCTTAGAGTAAATGTGTAATAAAACTAAAAGAAATACTTGTTAGGGCAATTTTGGCACCAAATTTAAAAATTTTTACAACATGCAGGAGTGAAATTTTAGTCTTAATAAGCGTCTCATGGATAGGAATTATATAGCTAGCACAAAAAACCCTTCTACTCAAAAATTTCCACCCCAAAAATGTGAGGTTCGCCTTTAGATCATTAGGAAAAAGCATTTACCTTTAATGCTTATGAGTGTACCAGTAGTATATAGATTCTAGAACTTGCGTTTGTGATACATTCCGAGATCGCTAATGAGACTACATTCATGTAGTTAGGATTTATTAAATGATAAGAGGCATTAGGATAACCCTTATTTTAAACCTATTTTATAATTACTTGACCAATAAAGTAAAATAATTTTCCCATACCTTTGCGATGTATTCGCTTTTAGTGCACGATACCCGCAGTACACCCTTCAGAGCCTATCTTTTTCGCGGTTCTCATAATATTTTGGTGGATTCCGAAATATTAATGAAGAACATTGTTTACAATCCACCTCCGAATATACACCCACATCGCCTTAGCCTTCCTTGTATGCACTAATCTTTAGTGCATTATTGTTACAATAATTGTGTTAAACCCTTTGTTAATTATCTAATTGATTACATGGTTGCTAAGTCGAGTCATATCTTGTAAATACAGTTTTGGGACGATTGGGACTCAAGGGTAAAAGTACTAGTTTGTTATGGAGTAATGGGGAAGATTTATTACCCCCATATGTGCGTTAATGTTTGAGGTATGTTTGTGCAAATATTACGATATTTAAACTAAATGGTTTCTTCAGGTTTTAATAATGACAAACATGTAAAATGTAATGCATAACGTAAAATGCGCAAGTTACTTGTAAACACAAATCATCAACGCATACTTACATCAACATCTCTCAACGTATCAAGTATGCCTCAACAGAGTCGTAGATTTTCACCCCGACGTAAATCACTCAAGGTATGAACAAACAAATTTAAACTTGACGGATGATCAAAGAAATAATTTTTTTGTTCTAAACTTCACATTTTTAATGTGACAAAACATTTTTTCAAAAATACATTTTACAAATTATTTTTGAATTAAAAAGAAATGTTTTAATTTGAAAAATAAGTTTAAAATCACCAACAGCTATCCCCCCCCCCCAAATCAGCTCTAAACTTCCCCAAATAAACTTTCACCACTAAAAAAATTTTTTGGAGCGTCCCTGTCTGGGACGGTACCACGGTACAACTAAATTTAGTGGTACCGTCGGGTATTTAGTGGTACCGTCCATACATAACGGCTAGTTTTTCCTTTGCCTATAAATAGTGGACCATTTTACACTTCCAACTTGATTTTTCAAGTCAGTTTTCTCTGGTCTAATCCCTTCTTATTTAGATCACTTTCTTTGATCATTTGGAGAGTCTTAGTTTGTTTTAGAGTGATCATTTCATCCAACCAAGAGATCAACTTCATTCCTCTACTAGTATAAGAGAAGAACACACAGTATCACAAAGATACAAAGTGTTGTAGTTATAGTTAGTGCACTTGTAACACTTGTTACATACTTGTTGTATCCTAGCATACACAAAGTTCATTTTCTTTTGAGTAGTTTGTGAGAGTAGATCATTGTGATCTTATCGAGATCTTGGAGATCTCTTGTAGCTTGTGGGCTTGTGTATTGATCAAGTGAATCAAGGGTAGATCGAGTCAAGTGAGAGTAGATCCTTGTGATCTTGTTGAGATCTTGGAGATCTCTTGTAGCTTGTGGGCTTGTGTGTTGATCAAGTAGATCATGAGTAGATCGGGTGGATCGTGAGTAGATCGGGAAGATCGAGTGTAGATCATGTGGATCTTGTAGCTTGTGTGATATGTGAGGATCGGATAGATCGTGAGTGAGATTGGTACTAACTAGATTAGTACTCGACATTTAGCTTAATGTCGGTAAATAATGTAAGCGACGTGGTTTATGTGTTTAGGCCTCAAAACACAAGGTTGTTATGTTGGGCGATAAAACATAACGGGTTTCGTTGTACCCGAAGAAGAACTCGACATCTAGCTTAGTGTTGGAAAATATTGTAAGCGACGGTGTATGGTTTTCTCTGCCAAGAAAGGAGCTTGTTTATTAGTGAAGTAACTCTCTAGTTGGGTACTCGGGGAGTGGAGTAGGGCGAAGAGGAGCTTCGTGACCGAACCACTGTAAATCATCGTGTCCGGTTTGCGCATTCTTTACTCATCTCTTTACTTTTTATTTTTGCATTTACCGCGTTACATTTATGTTTTGCATCGCGTTTATATTGGTGTGGTTCATTGCTTATGTTGTGTTAGCTGTGTTTATGTCATGGCTTGCTAGTTATTATATGTCAAAGTTTGTGTCATTGTGAATTGCCTTACGTGTTGCCTTATATTATCTATAATTCATGTAAGACTAGTGTTGACACTTTTCATATTATTTCACACTTGATCGGGTGTTTGATACAAAAGTTTTAAGTTTTAAACGGAAACGTATTCACCCCCCCTCTACGGTTTCCACAATTGGTACTAGAGCCACGTCGCTCAAATTTTAAAAACAAATGGTTTTCAAAATTGAGTACGATTCATTTTTCAAATTACCCATTAAGGGGGATATAATATGAAAAGTATTTACTTGCTTAATACTTACAAGTTTTGTTGTTAAGTATACTTTGTCATACTAGCTTGAAGGTTTTCTTAAACCAATAAAAGAATAGAGTTTTTAAGTGTCCGGTCATGTCTTTAGAACGAGTCGTAAAGTCATGCGGTTTTGAAAGGAGTGTTTGGGATAAACCATTATTTTGTAGTAAAAGTATTATCGTAAATGTCTTTCTTAGTCCTAAACGTGGAAATGATGCTTAATATATATTTTATATGTTCGGTATCTAGTTTATTAAATTTTACATCTTTCCGTCGAGTCGCCGCACTAAAATTAATATATATTTTATATGTTCGGCATCTGTCTGTCTGTTTTCAGTATTGGGTCATTTTCAGAAATTCATATAAAATCAACCATAAGTCCGTAGGAGTCGTGTCACCCATAATTTTAAACGACGTTGAGTCTACTTTCATTTGAAAAATACTTTTATGAATTAGTTCTAAATAAAAGTATATTAGAGTCCTTGATTTTCAACTAAAGGTCTTTTTGGTCATGCCGTTTGAGTAAATTTTTGGTTAAACTGAAAAAGGGCGATTCAACTTTTGAACCTTGACGTGTTTTCAAAGTGACTTGGTAAAAATCTTTGAAATGGGGAGGAAACCAATTCATTTTCTAATAAAATCAAGCTTAGTATACATTGTTATACTTAATACACAAAATGACGGTAAGTATTTTTGTTGGTTATGCTAAATGACTATTTGTTTTTCTTTGTGACCTAGTATTGTTAGTTAATATTTTTTTTGTGCTTATAGTTATCTTTAGTTGAGCTAATTATGTCTATAATCATAAGCGTTTTACATGCCTTTTTGTTATGTGTTGATTATTAATTTTCCGGTTTATGCGTCAATAGGACTTAGACTAGACTTCTTGCACTATGTTGCGTAATTGGTTTTGCATTGCATATAGGCATAGACCACTTTTCTTGCATATGTGTTTTCGACATCTTGCAAGTTTTAAAATGTTTTAGTAACCTTCTTAGGAATAGAAACTAAGTTGATTGATCATGTGTGTCGAAAGATATTGTCTTACAAAATTATTCTTCCAAAGGTTTAAGTGTAAAAAATATATCACCTCAAAATATTTAACACTTTCTTAAAATCCGTAACATGATCTCTAAAACATTACATCATTTTGTCTTGATTGACCATGGGTTATCTAAATAAGATAAAAGATCATATTAATACATTATTATTTAAATAAAAGAAAATGTATTAAACTTGCATTGATCTAACACAAATACAAAATGTTTTAAACATTTAGTATTTTACGTATGTTGTATAAAAATAGTTAAGACAATTATTTTTATACTAATGAGATGTCAAAAAACTAAGAATATTATACTTAATAATATAAATAGTTTTTCTCAAATAAAAATAAATGACAATATCAAAGTAGTAAGTTATTATGTCATTTACCTCATACATACAACTAGTATTAGAATAAATGAAACACATTCCTTAAATTTTTATTTTTTTAGGGAGTGATCGTGAGGGGCAAGAAAGATTTCGAGTACATATCAATTCATTATTCAAATTATGACTGATATCATCATCGAATCTGATTGACAAATTTTCGAGTATGGACATGAAATTGGAGTCATTATTTTCCTAGCTTCAAGATAACATCAAAATATAACGAAATATATTATCTTGAATCTACATACTCAATCACACTCGGTTGTTATGAAAACAATGACTTCCTCTCAAGACGAAAATAATATGCATGGGATCATAACTCACACTTGTGTTGAAGATGCCATATTGAGTCTTCTTGTCCAATGGTTGTATTCCAAAAATTAAACTAATATGTTTAAAAGATGCATAAAATACACAACTAAGTAGGATTGGCAACTTGGATGTTTCATCCGAAATATACAAGTAATTTACATTGCAATGCAATTAGTAAATGTGTCATTTTCGAAAAACCAAACACGGGCAAACAAACAACATATGTAAACTTTGCTCATGAACGACTCAACACTCAAAATCACATGTCTAGTAAAAGTGTCACACACAATATGTTATTAACTATTATGTACGTCATCAATCTTCGAGAATATCACATGTATTTCTCTTATCAAAAGATTGACAAAGGATAACTTATATCTTATGCATTTATTTTCTTTGTAACATGAATGGTTATGTTACAAGAGAATACACTGCATCTTGTTTAACAAATATCGGATATTAGATTTGAGTAATAACCCAATACAACATGTGTCATTGCATAAACAAGTAAAGTTGATCATAAACTAAAATACTTGTTTTACTATGCATACGTAAGAGTGATAAGTTTCCTCTTAGAAAAGCATATTTGTTGAAAGATACAATATGTCTCATTTCAATCATACATCATATAATACTCACAAGATCTATTGAGGTAAGTAACCTTTACTAGATTCTTTTCTCAAGATATGCAAAGGAGCATTCTTGAAACACTCTCGATGTAGTAGGTTCTGCATTGTATCACATTAGAGCATCTCTTGGTTCTAGAAAATCAAATAATGTTAAAATAACATATCACAACTCAACCAACAAAGATGTTATCCAAGAGATCATAAAATGCACCATCTCCACCAAATAATCTCTAAATCTCAAACACGGTATTAAAACATTTTGCTTGCCTTTGTTAGGAGTTGTGTAAGACATGTCATCTTTGCTATACCTGAGTTTGGTTTACTTTGAAATGAACATTCATGTAACCATAATCATTTGTGCTAAGACCTACAGTGGCATAGAATTCAAGTATGTATTTGGGGATTATGAGTTCATCAATGTCTAGGAGACAATCGAATCGAATGGCGGCAAGTTATTCTCTAAGAATGGTTCCTTCAAGGAATGAGGGGCCTACGGTTCTACCCTCATGTACATAGCATTTTTCTAAGGCTTTAAAGATTTCAACTTGTTCCTCGGTAAGTCCTTTGGTTTTGTGATGTTTAAGTGGGTATTTGACGGTGTCTTTGTGATCATAATAAGTCGCGGGAGGCATGATTATCCTAAACACGAAAATTTCATAGTTTAGTTAAAATTATTGAAAATACTTATATAGATTTCTAGTGTGTGCCTATATAGGGACAATGTGGAGATGCGGTTATCTCGACTCTTTTTGATGCATGAAAATTTTGTTAATGCAAGTTTTATAGTAAAATTAGAGATAACCCAAACGCTCCTACTTCAATGTAACTTCGATTGAATGTACCCAAAAATACATATTAGTTATGTAATTCCTTTAGCATTCAAGAGACATTATGCAAGTGATGTGTAAAAACATAACGTTTTTATATTTGTATGAACAATGTTCAAAAACCGTTTTTCCTAGCCGTGAGAAGATTTTGATAAAAATTTCTCATGGGGTTTTTGATAAATTATGATAATGTCCTATAAGATGCAATTCCTAACTAAGGAAAACATGATTTGTGATGCAACTCAGTAAATATGTTTCATGATTTAGCTAAAAATATGTATAAACCCCAAGTTTTGATTTTGTGCATGTAATAGAAATCCTAGACTCAGATCAGGAATGTAGACGTGATTAGGATACTTACAGAGATGATTAGAGCACAAATTGGTGGAAGGAGATGACCTAAATTGTGAGTTTGGTTGATTTTGAGTCGAGTTCCAGTAGGTGATATGTTTTTGGGAGTTGTGATGTACAGTACATGGTGTTTATTTAATATACTAAAAAACTGTCTCATGTGGCCGCGGATCTGGTGAAACCAAAACAAGGGGTCCGCCCTTGTTGTCGGTTGGTTCCGTGGATCAGGTTCAGGTTTTTGGTTTTTGGTTAATCTAAGGTTCAAGCTAAGGTTTAATCTACTCACTAGGTTCCATTAGTCCTAAACCAAGTCCAAGAAAGTTAAAGGGTGCTCTCTTAAGAGGTTTAGTGAGAATTTTGGCAATGTTGTCCTCTGAGAAAAATTTCTTGATGGAGCTGTTTCCCTTCTGAACATTGTCGCGTAGGAAATGGTGACGTATTTCTATGTGTTTGGTTCTAGCGTGTTGGACTGGATTTTTACTAAGGTCGATAGCTCCTTTGTTGTCGCAAAGAATGGGAATGTCGTTGAGTTCAATTCCATAGTCGACGAGAGCTTGTTTCATCCACAGTGCTTGTTGACACGCCTTTCCTTCAGACACGTACTCGGCTTCAGTTGTTGATATTCCTAGGTCCGTTTGTTTCTTGGCAAATCATGAAGTGAGATAATGCCCAACAAAAATACAAATACCACTTGTACCTTTTCTATCGACATAATCACCGGCATGGTCTGAGTCGGCATATACTATGGTTTCCATTCTCGTTCCTTTGGGATACCATAATCTTAAATGTGTAGTACCCTTGATATATCTAAATATCCGTTTAACGGCCTCAAGATGGGATGTTTTGGGATCTTCTTGAAAGCGTGCACATAGACAAACACTAAACATAATGTCCGGTCTACTAGCCATGAGGTAGAGTAAACTACTAATCAATCCTCTATATTTAGTGCTATCTACGGATTCACTTTCGTCATCGTTGGTGAGTTTGGTTTCGGAGGACATGGGTGTTTTCATAGGTTTTTAATCATCAAGACCAAATTTCTTAAGCATATCCCTTATATACTTAGATTGGTTGAAGAATATCCCATCTTCTAATTGTTTTATTTGGAGACCTAAGAAAAAGTTTAGTTCCCCCATCATACTCATTTGAAACTCATCATGCATGATTTTTGAAAATTTATCGCATAACTCTTGATAAGTTGAACCAAATATAATGTCATCCACATATATCTGGACTATGATAATATGTGATCCCTTTTTCTTGGTGAAAAGAGTGTTGTCTACTAGGCCCATGGTATACTTTTGGTCAACTAGGAAAGTCTTAAGTCGACCATACCAAGCTTTTGGTGCTTGCTTAAGTCCGTATAAACCTTTCTTAAGTTTGTATACATGATTAGGTTTTTCAAAATCGGCAAAGCCGGGAGGTTGTGCAACGTACACTTCCTTATTAATAAAACCATTTAGAAAAGCACTTTTAACATCCATTTGGAATAATTTAAAGTCGTGTGCACATGCATATGCAAGTAATATTCTAATTGACTCAAGCCTAGCGACGGGTGCAAATGTCTCGTCGTAATCTATACCTTCTTGTTGATTGTATCCTTGAGCTACTAGCCTAGCTTTGTTTCTGGACACTACTCTATTTTCATCCATTTTGTTCCTAAACACCCATTTAGTTCCAATTATGGTTTGATTTTTAGGTTGAGGGACCAATGTCCAAACGTCATTCCTAACAAATTGATTAAGTTCTTCTTGCATCGCTATGACCCAAGATTCATCTTTTATGGCCTCATTTATATTTTTAGGCTCAATGGTTGAAACAAAACAAAAGAAATTACTTTGGTTTTGGACTTTTGACCTTAAGGTTCTTTCGTTAATTTTTCCTATGACGTTATCTAATGGATGACTTCTAGATTCTTTTATATTGACTATTTCTCTTTTTACCGGTTCGACTTCTTTGTCATTTTCTATGTTTTCTTGGTTTTCAACCATTTGACTTTCAACTAAGTCATAATCTACCAAAGGTGATGTCTTAGAGGGAGGTGGACTTTCGTCGAATGTTGCGTTCAACGATTCCTCGACTCTTGAGGTTTCTTTGTTTAAAACTATGTAAGCTTTGCTATTTTGCGAATACCCTAGAAATACACCTTCATACGACTTTGGGTCGAACTTGGTGAGATAGTCTTTAGTGTTTAAAATGAAGCACTTGCTTCCAAAAACTCTAAAATATCCTAAAGTAGGCTTTTTGCCTGTATATAACTCATATGGAGTCTTTTTCAAAAATGGTCTAATTTATACTCTATTTAAGATGTATGTGGATGTATCTACGGTGTGACACCAAAACTTTTGTGGTATGTTTTGTTCATTTAACATATTTCTACTCATTTCTTGAATTTTTCTATTCTTACGTTCTACTACACCATTAGATTGAGGGGTTCGAGGAGCCGAGAAATTATGTGTTATTCCATTAGCATCACAAAAAGCTCCGAATTGGATTTCGTTATCAAATTCACGACCGTGGTCGGTTCTAATTGACACTATACTATTTCCTATTTGATTTTGAATTTTCTTACTTAGAATTTCAAATTTATCAAATGCATCGTTTTTAGTTTTCAAAAACTTAGTCCACGTATACCTAGAGTAATCATCTACTATTACCAAAGTATAGAAGTTTCCCCCGTAACTTTGTATAGGGGATGGACCAAACAAATCCATATGCAACAATTCTAGTCACCTAGATGTAGACACCATGTTTTTAGCCTTGTGGCTATTATGAACTTGTTTCCCAATTTTGCAAGCATCACAAAAGTGTTGGTCATATTTCAACTTGGGTAGGTTCCAAACGAGTTCCTTAGATGATAAGGATTGGATTAACCTCATATTGGCATGACCTAAACGTCTATGCCATAGAGTTGAGTTTTCGTCCAGAGAGGTGAGACAAAGTTTGTCTTTAGGTGTTTTGTCTAACTTCATAACGTAAACGTTATTCTTTAAAACACCTTTTCCTACAGTTATGCCATCCTTAAGTATTTTACTTCCATTTTCACTAAAAAGGATGTTATACTTTTTGCCGCATAATTGACTAATACTAAGCAAGTTAAATCCTAAATTATCTACATGAGCAACATCATCAATAGTGAGAGAGTCATGAGAGATCGTACCTTTTCCGATGATTTTACTTTTAAGCTTGCTACCGAATGTGACATTACCTCCGTCATACACATGGTAGGTTGAGAAAAGGATTTTGTTTCCCGTCATGTGTCTTGAACACCCACTATCTTTGATCCACTCGTCTGGTTCTCACTCAACTTTCAAGCACACCTCTTCTGAGTCATGAGCCATGAGAGCAACTTCGTCGTTCTTAGGATCGTTGTCATCACCATCACTGTCACTCCAAGCTCCACTAACGAATGCTTTTTGAGACTTGTTCTTTGGAGGCTTTGGACAATCTCCTATTAGGTGACCGGAATCCCCGCACCTAAAACACTTCCTATCCATTTTTCCTTTCCTATCATCACGGTCTTTCCGGAAGGATTTATTTTCTTCACGAGGTTGTCTTACAAACTTTCCTCGTCTCCTAAAGAACTTTTTGAAATCTCTAACGGCCATGGCATACTCTTCGTCTTCACTACTACTAGACTCTTCATCACTTGATTCTACTTTAGCTTTTAAGGCAATGGACTTCATCTTCTCCTTTTTGCCTTTAACTATTTCTGAGTCTTTTTCCATTACCATCTCGTGAAATTTGAGATTTCCGATGAGCTCATCAAGTGTCATGCTTGAAAGATCCTTGGATTCTTCAATAGCCGTCACCTTTGCTCTCCACTTCGGATGAAGTGCTCTAAGAAATTTCCTGACAAAGTTCTTACTAGAAAAAGATTCGTCAAGTGCTTTAAGAGAAGTAATTATAGTATTAAACCTAGCAAAAGCACTATCAATGGTCTCATCTTCAGAGATAACAAATTGTTCATATTGTTGAACAAGAATATCAATTTTGTTATCTTTGACTTGTGAGTTTCCTTGATGAGTGATAATCAATGATTTCCAAATATCCTTAGCCGTTTTACACATAAAAACTCTTTCATATTCTTTCTTAGGTAAGGCATTATAAATCATCATTTTGGCTTCATTATTTTTGGCAATCAGCTTCTTTTGCTCATCACTATGATGAGTAAGAGAAGTACCCTCATCCCGACCACCTGATATATTTGATATAGGTTTATTATCACCTTCTACAATAATATACCACAAATATATATCCTTTGACTTCACATAAGTTTCAAAGCGATTTTTCCAATATATAAAGCTATTTGGTTCAAATAGTGGTGGTCTTTGCATAGATTGCCCTTCTTTGAAGTTTTCAAAATCCATTGATCGTTTCAAGTTTTAAAATACAATATATTTGAAAATCTTGAGTAACGTAGCTCTGATGCCAATTGTGGGAAACTAGAGGGGTGGGGGTTGAATAGTTTTTACCATTTTAAACTTTTCTTCGCTTTGTATACTTAACGTGATTTAAAAGTAAAGCAAACAATCAAGCAATATATATATAAAGCAAGTAAGGAAAGAAATGATCAAACCACACAACACAGATGTTTATAGTGGTTCGGCTACAAGGACTCTCTTCCTTGCCCTACTCCACTCCTTGAGCCTCTAACTCGAGAGTTTTTCTTCACTAAGAAACAAGCTCCCTTCTAGGCGAAGAAAACCGTTACACATCGCTTACTCTTTATCCGGTACTAAGCTAAACACCGGGTTCTTTACAAGGGTACAACCACTCCCGTTGGTTCTTTAACAAGGGTACAACCACTCCCAACTCTCTATGTGTTTTGAGGACTAAAACACTAACCGAACTCTACTGAATGAATGGTATAGACAATGATGTGTGAACACTAACAAATCACACAGTATCTAACTATCAAGACTTGCAACACAGTGTTGAAGCTTGTATGCTTGATCTTCTTTGCTACAAAAGAGAGATCACTAAGAATGAAATGAATGAATGTAATGGGTTAGTAATGTACAAATGTATGAATGTATAATTTAAGCTATATCAGTGATGATTGTCCTTGAATGATCAGCTTGCTATTTATAGGCAAAACTGATCAGACAACCCACGGATTTGGCGGACCCAAATCCTGGGGTCCGTCCATATACTGGTTTGGTTCCGCGGGGACAAGCCAGCTAAGACATTACCATATCTTTCCGTATATTGTCAAGTCTTGTCAAGATCTTCCAAAGTCAACTCTTTAGCTTCAATATCTTTCCAAAATATATTGTAAAGTCAACTAAGATATGTAAATGATGCATGCCTTGATGTCATGTGTATTTCCATTTTTAAGAAATAAAACTAAACATGTAAATGTATATATGTATGTAATGTGTAATTCCTAGTGATCATGTGATATATAAATGTGTTTTAAAAAGCTTGTTACTAAAATGTAAAAGACTTTAACATATACTTATGCTTTGCAAAAGATAAACCTTATAATTGTCATTAACAAAATAAAGCAAATATCGTAAAATATAAATAACATTTTTTGGACGATATTTGTATTAACAATCTTCTTAACCAACTTTCAAAATATGGTTAGTTGAGTCATATTAGGCCATGTATTAGCAAAATAAGTTAATATCATCTTTGCTATACTTCGATAGGAAAATATAGGAATTTAAATTTTTATAACATGAGAATGACTACTAGAGAACCTATCGCACTAGAAATTCAATTTGACCTAACGGTTGAATTGCTTCCAGGAGAGAAGTTGGGTTCGTGGTATAACCCGTAAAAATAGACGTGTTTAGCCTGAATTGAGCACCACTAGTGATAGTATCATACTCATTCTCTAACTTGAAAGTTTTTCATTCCTACATTTGACTAAAGATAGTTTACATCGGTGAACTTTATCTCCCGTTGGGATTTCACTTTGAACAAGTAGTAATTAGGATCCTCCTTAGCGAACCTAGATTACTTGCATCCCACATATGTGTTTCAAAATGATAACATGTTCTCGTAAGATATGATTGAATGTCTTCATGATCTTAAATGCTAATTGATTATCATGTTTTGCATGATTTTTGCATTTATTCCTTATGTGCATTTTACATGATTTTTTTTAATCTTGCACCCACACTATGTCATTTTGGCACATAATGAATTAGGTATGCCTATCACTTTGAACTCTTAGACATCATGTAGTCATACACTAGTGTCAAAATCTATAAGTAAAGTATTTGCGAAATTGTCCTAATTCCTTGGTCATCATTTCGCCTTCTTCCAAGTAATACACCCTTTTGTCATAGGGAGGTTAGATACAAACCTAGTAGAACTCAAAGTAGGTTTGACAACTTAAATATTTCATCCAAAATATTCAAGTAAGTTTAACTTGCGATCGCAATTGTTAAATGTCATATCCGAAACATCATATTCAAGCCTTTTAACAACATATGTTAAAACGCTCATCAAAAAGCTACAAGCTAACATCAACCTTCGGGTGACAAATGACTCACGAGTTACTACATAAGTGGTTAGTAGTTCCGTTCATCCTCATGTGAATATACAATTCTTAAGACCAAGTATATTCATTTCCGTTAGTTCCTTTTATCCCCATAGGTTTGTCATCGTGCTTTGTGTCAAGCTCACCTCATAGATAATGAGGATTGAACTTATCCATCGGTTTTAGGGTAGAAAACCAACGTATCATCCCTCTTATGACTACTTGAATATTTCACTGGAAATATTGAAGTCATTTCTTATGTCTCGTCTCATGACTTTTTAAATATTTCACTGGAAATATTAAGTCATCCTTCACATCCCTCTTATGACTACTTGATTATTTCACTGGAAATATTGAAGTCATCTCTCATGTCTCATCTCATGACTTTCTAAATATTTTACTGGAAATATTAAGTCATCCTACACATCCCTCTTATGACTACTTGAATATTTCACTGGAAATATTGAAGTCATTTCTTATGTCTCGTCTAATTACTTTTTAAATATTTCACTGAAAATATTAAGTCATCCTTTACATCGCTCTAATGACTACCTATGTATTTCCTCGGAAATATAAAAGTCATCTCTTCTCGTCTAGTCTCGTTCATCTCGTAAAAAGAATTTATTAGGTATAAATTCTCTCCTCGTGTCAAAAAGTCTCACTAAATCAGCGAGATTTATTCGTAAAATCCTCTTAAATTCCAATGACAACTTAAATACTTCATCCAAAATATTTAAAGTATATTTAATTTGCGAAATGCAATTAAATGTCATCTCTCGTTCTCAAGTTCATCAAATCCCGTTGGATTCATTCATAAAAGAATTCATTTGGTATAAATTCCTTTAATCTAAGGTCCAGAAAAATCACAACATATGTTAAATTTCTTTGTCAAAAATCAAATTCTAGGTCAAAACTGACCTTAGCAGGTCATGGCACCCTTAAATAAGGGACGGTACCGCCAAATTTAACGGTACCATCGGACCGTTGTCTGCTGAGACAGTTTATTTTGTTTTCAATTCTCACTTTTTCAAAAGCACTATTAAAACCCACTCGCTGTAGTCTTGAACTAGAATCGCCTCCTATCAGAATAGATTCTGCCTATCTTCTGATTCCTTAGCTTTTTCCCCCTTTACTTCCACATGGTATTAAACACACCATATGTTTGGTTACTTCCGTATCCATTTTCTTCTTGACTTATCTACACTTTTCAACCTTCGTTCTACACTACCAAAGCTTTCGCATCTCACTCATCTTCCACACACTTCAAGCGAAGAACTGCTAGGATAAGTTGAGATAACCCTTCTTCATCAACATAGATAACCCCACTAGAACCTTATCACTAACCCCACAACCTTGAAGATTTTATCTTCTTAACCCTTAGCATATTTCCACGTAATTACATGCCTCATCATATGAATGTTCTATGTATATTCACAATGATTGAGAAGAGCTACGTGACTTCCAAGGCGAAGTTTATTGTATGTTATCCACTACTTGTCATGACGTTACTAACCTCATCGCTTCCGTCAACGTTTGCTTTCCTCTTTATTAATTTTTTTCCAACACATCTTGTCCGGATGATCATCGATTAAGGGGGAGCGAAAACACACTCATATAGTCTTTCACCAAACACTCTCAAGAACACACAAATGTGGTTCTTATTCCCTAGAATTCTCTACTAAAACATTCACCTCCTAAGTACCCACTACTTAGCAAAACCTCAGTTACAAAACCACAATCGGTTCTAGCTTCCTAACCTCTACTCTTTGAGAACACTTAGCTGTTTGTTCTATCCAAGTACCTTCAACCCTCACATCAAACCTTATAACTAAAATTCACTCTTGATAGTGATATTTGGTTTAATAACCTTCAACCCTTATATCAATCCCACTCAAACCTTATCACTATGCTTCACTCTTGATAGTGATAGTTAGTTCAAAAACCTTCAACCATCACAATCATTATACCCAAAGTGTATAACTACACAATCACACGAAATCCTTCATACACCAAATTATCTCTAACTCACATCTAGGATCATCCAAAACAAGAATTCTAGAACTTTGTTACCTCAACCTTGTTAGAGATATTCGCCCACAACCCTGTTAGGATCACATGCACATTTTCTTTTTCTGCTTTGAAATATATCATGCATCTCATTGTCAGTGCAAATGATATATTAATCTAAAGCATCTTTACCTACCTTCTATCAAAGGTCAAAACCAACACTCTCCCATCTTATGGAATCATTTCCATTCGAATCTTAGTGCGTGTCGCTCTCATTCTTATTTTTTTTAAACTTCCATCGAGTCTAATTTATGGCATGACTTATCATATTAGTAGTAACATATATCTACCTCATCTTTGGTATGTCTTCTCAACAAACTATCCTTAACACCAATCATCTTTGGTAGATGATTATGTCGTTCAAAAGGCTTGTTAGAACTCGCCTTCCCAATGACAACTTGGAAGAAGTCATTTTGTGTATAAGTCAATGAATGAATCTCGTTCTTGTTAGTGTGATTGATTGAACGATTACACTTTAGGTTGTCGGTCGGGTTGTGACACTCAAGTGTCTTTGAATTGCAATATGCATTCATTTTTTGGTCGCTCAACTTTCTTGGGATTTCTTCTTTACTTTTATCCTTTTAGCACACTTTCATCACGTGTCCAACCTCTAGCATACTTTGATATGCTTATATACCTCATCAAACTCAATTTTTTGGTAGCTACACTTTAACATAGTTTAACCTTTTCATGTCTTGCTATGAGCATTCTATCCCTATAATGTTGCTCCTATTCTTTTGTATATTATGTTGCACAAAGCTAACCCTTGATGTAGGAAAAGCCTTTGTAAGAATTTGATCCATGGATCCGCTATATACTAGGGTAAATAAACAAGGGGATTCAATCACCATAAGGGAGCATTGAGCTAGGGGGAGCTCGGGGGTATTTGAATACATAGCATGGAGTCATCTTCACAAGTGCTGATAGAAGACTTCACTGGGATGATGCAAGCTCACTTCTCTGGGGAGAAAGGTAAGTAGTGCAATAAGGGGGAGTAGAGAGTGAATTCAAGGGAGAGCTCGAGGAAACTACCTTTTTGCTTCGACAAAATGGGGAGAAGGGAGTGTAAATAGGTAAATTTTATATTTTACTGTGCGTTACAGTTTACATGTTTGTCATCATCAAAAAGGGGGAGATTGTTAGTGCTAATATTACGATATTTAAACTAAACGGTTTTTTCAAGTTTTAATAATGACAAACAGGTAACATGTAATGCATAACGTAAAATGCGCAAGTTACTTGTAAACACAAATCATCAATGTATACTTACATCAACATCTCTCAACGTATCGAGTATGCCTCAACAGAGTCATAGATTTTCATCCCGACGTAAATCACTCAAGGTATGAACAAACAAATTTAAACTTGAAGGATGATCATAGAAATAAATTTTTTGTTCTAAACTTCACATTTTTAATGTAACAAAACATTTTTTCAAAAATACATTTAACAAATTATTTTTGAATTAAAAAGAAATGTTTTAATTTGAAAAATAAATTTAAAATCACCAACAGCTATTTCCCCCCCACCCAAATCAGCTCCAAACTTCCCCAAATAAACTTTCACCACTAAAAACAAAATTTGGAGCGTCCCTGTTTGGGACGGTACCACGGTACCACTAAATTTAGTGGTACCGTCCGTACGTAACGGCTAGTTTTTCCTTTGCCTATAAATAGTGGACCATTTTACACTTCCAACTTGATTTTTCCAGTTAGTTTTCTCTGGTCTAATCCCTTCTTATTTAGATCACTTTCTTTGATCATTTAGAGAGTCTTAGTTTGTTTTAGAGTGATCCTTTCATCCAACCAAGAGATCACCTTCATTCCTCTACTAGTGTAAGAGTAGAACACATAGTATCACAAAGATACAAAGTGTTGTAGTTATAGTTAGTGCACTTGTAACACTTGTTACATACTTGTTGTATCCTAGCATACACCAAGTTCATTTTCTTTTGAGTAGTTTGTGAGAGTAGTTCATTGTGATCTTGTCGAGATCTTGGAGATCTCTTGTAGCTTGTGGGATTGTGTAGATCAAGTGGATCAAGGGTAGATCAGGTAGATCAAGTCAAGTGAGAGTAGATCATTGTGATCTTGTTGAGATCTTGGAGATCTCTTGTAGCTTGTGGGCTTTTGTGTTGATCAAGTGGATCAAGGGTAGATCGGGTGGATCGTGAGTAGATTGGGTAGATCGAGTATAGATCATGTGGATCTTGTAGCTTGTGTGATATGTAAGGATCGGGTAGATCGTGAGTAAGATTGGTACTAGCTAGTTTAGTACTCGACATTTAGCTTAATGTCGGTAAATAATGTAAGCGACGTGGTTTATGTGTTTAGGCCTCAAAACACAAGGTTTGTTATGTTGGGTCATAAAACATAACGGGTTTGGTTGTACTCGATGAAGAACTCGACATCTAGCTTAGTGTTGGAAAATATTGTAAGCGACGGTGTATGGTTTTCTCCGCCAAGAAAGGAGCTTGTTGATTAGTGAAGTAACTCTCGAGTTGGGTACTCGGGGAGTGGAGTAGGGCGAATAGGAGCTTCGTGACCGAACCACTATAAATCATCGTGTCCGGTTTGCGCTTTCTTCACTCATCTCTTTACTTTTTATTTTTGCATTTACCTCGTTACATTTATGTTTTGCATTGTGTTTATATTTGTGTGGTTCGTTGCTTATGTTGTGTTAGTTGTGTTTATGTCATGGCTTGCTAGTTATTATATGTCTAAGTCTGTGTCATTGTGACTTGCCTTACATGTTGCCTTATATTATCGATAATTCATGTAAGACTAGTGTTGACACTTTTCATATTATGTCACACTTGATCGGGTGTTTGATACAAAAATTTTAAGTTTTAAACGGAAACGTATTCACTCCCCCCTCCTCTACGGTTTCCACAAGGTACTCCACGTGTTTTGATTTTCTTGATTCTGGTCGTTAGTTAGTTTCATTTATGTAAAAGTTCAAGTGTAGGGAGGTTGCAAGTAATCACTTTGATGTATTATTTTGGATGTGATAACATCAAATAGTCCTGATACTTTAGTGTCAATTTCCCCCTAATATGCTCATCATTTGTGTCATTTTATTGGAATATATACTCTTATTCGTTTATATTTCATTTTCAGGTTAATAATGAGCATTGGAACGAAGAGGCACAGATTTGGAAGGTTATTAATGAAAATACACAAGAGTATGCTGACCGGACAAAAGTTACGGCGTAAATCCACTCTCTACTTACGCCGTAACAATGATTTATACTAGAAGACCCAAGTCAACGCTGACCAAGGTTACGGCGTAACTCCTACATAAGTTACGCCGTATATATTTCTCAATGACTTAGAAGATTTTCATTGTCTAAGAAGTTACGACGTAACCACTTGTAAGGTTACGGCGTAAACCCGTGTATGAGGGTTTTACGTTCGTAACTTACTTATGGGTTATGCCATATATATGTCTCCAAGAGTTAGAAGAATTTCGTGACCCAATGAAGTTACAGCGTAACCATCCACATGGTTACGGCGTAAAACCATGTACGAAAGTTCTACGATCGTAACTTACCTCTAGGTTATGCCTCAGAGGCATTACTGAGGATAAGATCGTCCATGATTTAAAGGTTACGGCGTAACTAACCCTAATGGTTACGCCGTAACTTAGTCGAGGCTATAAATACCAGCCCTAATTCCGCATTTTTATATATCTTTTCACCACACAAAACCAGAGGGCGAATTAGGGCTTGGAGAAGGACGTTATTCAGCAGCATACAAGCCATTTACAAGGGAGAATTCATGCACATAATTCATAAGTTTTAGTATTTCATATTACATTTGTGTATTTAATTCCATGTCTTCATTTATAATGTTAAACATTGAATTTACTGCATGTTTTAATATGATTGGCTAAACACCTTTGGTGTTAGCCTAATTATGAAACTGTTATTGCTATGAGTTAGTTTTCTCATTTTCATTTCACTTTATATGTATGCTTTCTTTGTTTATTCGTGACACCTTTGTTTTGGTAGTATGGATGCTTGGTAATATTTAGGACATGGGAGAATTGACCATAGGACCCTAGTGAAGTAGATTGCGAAATAGTAGTAAGAATTGACCATAGGACGCCCACTATCTTGTGTGAGACTGGACCAAAAAATCACTTAGCAAGCAGAAGTACTTAAGAAGTTAAGGGGGAGTCTAAGTTCTGATAGGTCGGGCTCCCCGTAGAATAAGTCTTACATTGTAGCGGTGCATAATGACTCTTCCATAGGGTAAACCTACGACCTCTCGTAATCATTAGGTTATGGAATAGGACGCTATGGAAGATAGGCTAGGCGAATTGCTCAACTGAGTCTAGTGACTTAAACCCCCATATGAAGCGATAGAAAACCTTAATTAGAAAACGTAATCATGGCATAACAAGATTAGTAATTAGGATAGAACGTTTCTCTTTACTGATATCGTTCACATTTTAATTACTTTTATTTTATTTCATTTCCTTAGTTTAATTAAACAAATTATAAAACCCCTTTAAAAGCAGTGACAACTAGAACTAAGATTTGATCCGCACCAATAGCTCTTGGCACGACCTCGGCTTTACCGAAAACTACACTATACACGATCGGATACACTGCCCGTTAGTGCATTAGGTAGACCTTAGGTAGACGAGTACTTATAAATATTAAAACCTGGTCAGAAATCCTGCATCAAGTTTTTGGTGCCGTTGCCGGGTGGCTATTTTAGGATTTTGTTTAAGTTTTATATTTTGTTTAATTTTCATCATCTCACGATTTCTTTTTGTGAAAAACTAGAAGGGTGGTTGAATAGTTTTACCGGTTTTTAGTTAATTATAAAATTTTACTTGTGAAAAACTTTTGATTCGATTGTTTGTGAAACTAACCAACAACAATATGAATACTAAACGACACATCTAATCATAAACAATAAAGGTAAAGAGTAAGAGATGGAAAGATCAAACCGAGGCAAAGAGATTTATAGTGGTTCGGTAACGAAGCTCTTCTGCGCTCTACTCCACTCCTCGAGTACCCAACTCGAGAGTTCTAAGCACTATGTCAACAAACTCCCTTCAGGCGGAGAAAACCGTACAACGTCGCTTATCCCTATTTCTGAAACTAAGCTAAATGTTGAGTACTAATCTAGCTAGTACCAATCTCACTCACGATCCACACGATCCTTACTTCTCACACGATCTACACAATCCTTACTTCTCACACGATCTACATGATCCCCACTTATCACACGATCTACACGATCCACACAATCTACTCTTGATCCACTTGATCAACACACTAACACACAAGCTACAAGATATCTCCAAGATCTCAACAAGATCACAATGATCTACTCACACAATCTACACAAAAGATGAACAACTTGATGTATGCCTAGATACAACAAGTATGTAACAAATGTTATAAGTGCACTACTCTAACACTATAACACCTTGTATCTTCTTGATACTTTGTGTTCTTCTCTTGCACTAGTAGAGGAATGAAGGTGATCACTTGGTTGGATGAAAAGGATCACTCTTAAACAAAATAAAACTAACTAAATGATCAAAGGAAAGTGTATATGATAGAGAGTTTGAGCTGAGAAAGTTTTGCGTGAAAAAAGATGCCTAAAAACTGTGAAGTGGGCTCGTATTTATAGGCAAAGAAAATTTGTCGGTTACAGGGTCACGGTACCACTAAATGGCCGACGATACCACTAAATTTAGTGGTACCGTGGTACCGTCCCAGACAAGGACGCTCCAAAAAAAATTTTAGTGGTGAAATTTTATTTGGGGAAGTTTGGAGCTGATTGGGGGGGGGGGAATAGCTGTTGGTGATTTTAAACTTAGTTTTCAAATTAAAACATTTCTTTTTAATTCAAAAATAATTTGTAAAATGTATTTTTGAAAAAATGTTGTCACATTAAAAATGTGAAGTTTGAAACACGAATCCACTTCTTTGATCATTTGTCAAGTTGTAAATTTGTTTGTTTTTACCTAGAGTGATTTACGTAGAAACGAGATATTTTGACTAAAAACTTGTTTACGTTAATTTTTACGTAAAGTGTTTTTACATTTTGTTATCATCAAAACGTAGAGATGTCGAAAAACAGAAATAACGTTTTTAGACATTATTTGTATCAACAATCTCCCCCTTTTTGATGATGACAAAACATAAACTCATTTTAGGTGAAAAATTAATTTTAACAAGTTTTTAATGTGTTTATATCCCATTTCTCCCCCTTTTTTTCGAAGCAAAAAGATTGTCGAGACGACACTAAAGCTCCCCTTGATGTATGCTCCCCCTCGTTTGGAGGGCACCAAGGAATCAAGCAATGGTTCTTGCTACAAAACAAAGTTAGATGACACATATACAATATCTAACATGTAGCAACTAAGACAAATATCCAACCATAAAATTCTATAAAACTTTGACTAAAAAGCCAAAAAGAAAATGATCCAACCATAAAACAAGAACCAAGCCCATGCATTCATAGATAATAGAGAATGTTAGGTCACCATATTGATGTAAACACAAGTATATCTTAGTGAGAGAAAGTAGAGAGAGAGAGAGAGATGGTATGGAACACCTATGAATGAATAAGAAGAGTAAACTTGTATAATATGAACCAACATCTTCAAGTGAAGGTTTACATTAGTATTTATAACCACATGGACTAGGGAAACACCCCATGTGGATTTTCTAGAAGCAATGCCACGGTCCATTGGCTTACTTCATGGACGGCCTTAACTAAACATATAAGCCTTATAAAACTAAGCAACCTATTACATATTTAATGATCGACACTTTATATTAATTACACGTATTCCCAACAATCTCCCCCTAAGGGTTGGTCATTAATGGTTGCTTGATGTCTTCTTTGCTTCTTTGGCTTTGACGTCTCTTTTATCTTTGTTCTTTGTTCTTGTTCTTGTGATGTTATGTCGGTTACGTCTTGTCTTCATCAACATCTCGTACTTGATTATCTTTACGTCTTTTCCAACATGCTCACACGTGTTTTGAATTTGATTCTTCATTAATGTAAGGTTCTCAATTCTTGTCATTAATCATTATCTTTAAAACTTTGTAGATTTCTTTGACTTTGATCCTGAAATGTATTGAACTTTGCTTTGCTTTGATCTTTTGGTGAGAACTTGTGTTTCATGATGTTGTAAGTATGAGCATGTGGATCTTTAAGTGTGAGTTGATGAGTTATGATGATAACGATCCCCCTCCAAGGTACATTCATCGATGCTACATGGTAAAAGTTAGTAATAAACACCAATCGATCATTGTGGACTTTTCATAAAGATTAGACCACTACGATTGTTTTACTGATGAATGTCTTGATTCCATTCAACTTGATCGGGCACATCAGCCGTCCGAATCCCGTTAGGGACAGTTATCAATACTATGGATAATTTCCAAGTAAAGACCCACGTCTTCAGGACTCGATTTGTGAAAGGAACCTCCTTAGCGGGGTTTCCAACACTTACAGGTTCGGATGTCGAGAGTGATCTCTAATCCTTACAAAGGCTGTTCGAATTAGATACCCTCAAGAAGGCTTACGCAGATATACCGAAGTATATCAACAATTCAGGTGAGCCGCTAAAGTATATTGAGGTATCACTTCACGACTATAGACCGTTAGTTACCATCACAAGAACTTATGAATCTCATAGTTGATTGTTGTGACAAGAAAGCATTCATAAATTCTATCAAAGTGTTTACTCCCTCCGTCCCAAAATTATTGTCCCTTATTGACTTTTTCAGTCTTTCGTTCTAAACTTTGACTATAAAATTTTTTGTTTGTGTAATACAATACTTAATGAAAATAATACCAATGAAAATACATTTAAATCTCAATCCGTTAATATATTTTACATCAAATATTATGTAATATAAACAAAAATACTTAAGGTCAAAGTTTAAAAGTAAAGACCAAAAAAGTCAATAGGGGACAATAATTTTGGGATGGAGGGAGTATATTATAAAACATAATTTGGTAACACTTTGAGAGTTTTTCATCTTTTGAAGATACTCCCCCTTCATATGTGCTTATGAAATTTTGAAGAAAATTTACACATTGAAGAGAGGAGTTGCTAATTTTTTATGAATTGATTGATTATCATTGGACACGTCCTTTTCGAGACACGCTTACGTCGCTAATTAAAGAGGTCCATTGTCAGTTTTTAGGTGACAACTAACTATAATAACCAACTTGAAGTTATTACCTGTCCGAGAACGCATCCAAAGAAAATCTCTCGATTTGGTACCTTTTGATTCATCAATTCATAGGTGATATCTGAGTTATACTCGATACGATACATTCTACTTTGACAAATTCCTTTTCGAGACACGCTTACGTCGCTAGTTAAAGAGATCCATTGTCAGCTTTTAGGTGACAACTAGCTCTAATAACTAACTTGATGTTATTACCCATCGAGGAATAAGTCATTTCGATTACGAACTTTATTTTCTCGTCAATTATTGGGTTAACTCTGAGTAACACTCAATGCGGTACATTCTACTTTGACAATTCCTGTTCGAGACACGCTTACGTTGCTTAGTTAAAGAGATCCATTGTCAGCTTTTAGGTGGCAACTATCTCTAATAACTAACTTGAAATTATTACCCGTCGAGGACAAGTCATTTCGGTTACTAACATTGATTTTACCGTCAATTCGTTGGTTAATTCTGAGTTAAATTCTTATGAATTTTCACATTTGATCAACATTGAGATTCTGTTATTCAACCAACATATTTTAATTAGTATTCTCCCCCTCAAAAAATTGCATATTCATGTTCTTTTTGGAAAATGTTTGATTAAAATACGCTTTTTGAGGTTTATGGGAAGAATCTAACAAGAACTTTTCTGTTAGAACAAAGATTGTTTCAAGTACCCCCCCTCAACAAAAGAAATAACTTTTTAAGTGGTTTTGATTACGAGAGGGAATACTTGTTCTTTTGGAGCAGAATTATGAAAAACTTATAAAACTTGATTAATTTTACGCAAAAGTAAGAAGCTTTCGCTCCTTATATTAGGATTGAGGCACTGAAGCGTACCTCAGGGTCCTTTCTTTACAAAGAACGGGTTGTGCACTGTTATGTGTGCACAAGCCAAATGCATGACACACAATTCATGTATCAAGAATATTAACCAGTCACTAACTAACCAATCATTCAGGACGTTGGAATGTCATGATCGGGAAACTCGGTCTTCCTCCTACATATCTTTCCAACCGCCTGATCTGGTCCCGGCGCTTCAACCTTTGTTCAATTCTGGTGATAAACCCATTCGAACTTCTGTAACATCCGGTAATTTTTCAAACCATTTTCACTAGCCAAATATTTATTTTTGCATCACCTTAGTATTTGAACCTTTCCTGAACTTATTTGAACTTGAGAAACG